>PVJH01032911.1:0-22577 GCA_004026705.1 Nesogale talazaci | reverse complement strand
AACCGGGGGACAAACAACAGAAATGTGAGTCAATGGAGACAGCAGTCGGTGTAAGATATGAAAATAATAATAATAATCTATCAAGGAGTCACGAGGGTGGGAACTGGGGGAGTGGAAAAAGAGGGCCTGATACCAAGGGTCCAAATAGAAAGTAAATGTTTAGAAAAGAATGATGACAACATATGTACAAATATGCTTGCTACAATTGATGTAGGGATTGTTATAAGAGCTATAAGAGTTCTCAATAAAACGATTAATAGCGCTGAGCCCCGGTGGCGTAGTGGCTGAGTGCGGGACTGTGGCCCACTGGGTTGGTGGTTCAAATCCAGCAGCAGCTCTCCAGGAGCAAGCCTGGACCTCCTACTCCCACCAGAGGGCAGTGATGCCCCTCCCCACAAGCAAACAAACAAAAACCAAAATGATTAAGAAAGAAAACCTATGGAGTGTATTTCTACTCAACACATCTGGGATTTTCAAGAGTCTGAAGGTGCTGATAGTAACTAGTTGGGTGTTTGTGTCCTTGTTTTATTTTGGACAATTTATTAACCCATTGGTTTCAGATGATTAGCGTGCACACCTAAAGTCACATTGGAAAATAGATACATGAAAATATGTATAAATTTTACTCAAACCTTCTTTCTTATATGGCAATATTTTCAGTGCGTTCATAGTGATTTTCTTTATTCTTAAGAGACACATTGCTGAAATGAAGTCAGAATTTGCAAAGATTCTGTGCAAGTCCGAGCTCCATAGCCTTATAGGAAAACATTGGATAGCTGCAACTAGTTGGCACGAGATAATTGTGTTCGTACTGTTAACACAATCATTACTTAGTAAGAACTTCATTACATGTCACTGTAAATATAATACAGAATAAAATTCAAATACCTATTTTTGGTATGCTGGAAACTTACAGTCTTATTCTGCTATAAATGCTACCTATTAAAATGCCCATGAGGCTACTTGGAATTTAAAATGTTTGGAATAAAATGTTTCTACGTGTAACTACTTTTCTATATAGAATTTCCATGCACACAGAGAGAAGGATAAAACAGAGAAGTGCGGAAGGTAGCACTCGTTAATATAATATTCTATGCGTCAATAAAATGGGCTATTTAAAAATCTGGGTCATGTAGGGTGCATCCTGTAACTGAACATCCATTGGCACACCTCTGAGGATTTGAGGTGATTGTTCAGAATTTTGCTGTTTCCCCCACTCCCACAGTGTTGACTGTGCGTGCTTTTTTGCATGATTTCATTCTCTCTCTTTTCTCCTAAGGGGAATGCAATATTCTCTGTTATAAAAGCAAAATGTGAAACTTTGACTCAAATAAGAGCAGATTGAAAGAGGGGGAAATTTGAAAGCCAATTCCACCAACATTGTCCACTGTGAGGGTTAGGTGAGCACCCGCCCCAATCAGGTGGGATTCTTGGGGGTGGGGGTGAGGTGGGGGTAGGGGGAACATCAGCGTAACTTGAAACTCTGATGAGCCAAGGTCTCTGAGATACAGCAGATCCCTAATGACCGACTTGTGCATCCAACCGCCCCATCTTGACTGGGTCTTTCAAGGATGCCTTTTATTACCTTTAAAGAAGAAAACTGATACAAATGCTTAGTGCATTAAGTGCATGTGAGATCACATTTCTTTGGTCATTCTTTTTATCAAACTTTATTTTGAGCAGTGCTTACAGGTGCCCCCTGTAAGGTTAAAGGACGGGATATAACAGAGGTCGGAGGAGTGTGTCCAAACAGGAGAAACTAAAGTTCCCTTTTCCTTCCCCACTCTACGGGGTGACATTTATAAAGCATGCGAGACAACAAGCAACAGTCTGCAAGGCCAAATATCAAAGTTCACTTTACACAGAAATTTGCAAAACAAAACAGCTTCATCATTCATCTGCCTTGTCAATGTTCAATTTGGGTTTAGAGCAATTAATTCAGAGTAAAAGGAATCCAACTGCCCTCGGGTCTGAAGGAAACAAGACATCTGAGAAACCAGGAATATTTTCTTTCCTCAAAAGTATACCCCGTGTACGAATTTCCCTTTCAATCGTGGCCAGTGAGTCACGTTTGACTTTTGCTATCTCAGTCTGCTTAGGAATTCCTAATGAGTAAACCATAGTGTTTAACAGTAAAATATGGTTATGGCTTTTAAATGCAGGCTACATTTAACAACCGCATATTGATTTTTTCTTGTAATTTTATTTCCATGAACATTTCTGGGTTCTTAATTAGTAGCCTTTTAGAGGGAGATTTAGCATTCTCTGCGAAGCTTTGGCATGTGGGGGGTGGGGGATGCAGCTTCTCCAGGCAGCTGGCGCTGCAGCCCAGCTTGGGGCGGGAAGGAGAGCGCCGTCCAGCGCGGATGCTCCCTGCCTGCCCGCCCGCCCGCCCACTGCCAGCACAATAAGACAGAAGAGCGTTGGGGAACCTGGTGACAAAACTCAACAATTTCCAATTGCACAGTCGCCCTGTAACGGGAAGAACTGTTTACCCCATGTTCCTTATTAAACTGAAGTATTTTATTTAATGAGCGTGACTCATGCGAGGTGTTCTCATAAATCATCGGCTGGTTTACAAACTCAATAACTAAGCTTCCTGCTATAACTGCGCTGCGCACACCTTAAATTATTAACACGCCAGGGCCTTAAGGCAGATCTTTGATGATGATGGTATAAACACTGTGAGGACAAGGTGCTCTCTCAGCAAAAGATTATTGACTCTAATTACCATTTACCACAGGAAAAAAGAAAAGAAAAGACAATAAAATATGAGGGGAATTTTAAATCTGAGATTTAATTTTATGAGGAGCTTTAAACAAATCCCCTCCTCCCAACTTTCTTTTCCTTTCTTCTTGTTTGCCACCCCACCTGATTCTGCCCCTGGGTGGATAATGATCACATGGTTGGCTAACTCTTAGAGGATGCAGTTGCTTGGAGGAAAGGAAGGGGGTGGGGCCAGAGGAGATGATGATTCAGGACCTTTTTTTACTTAATCTTAGCCCAAAGGCTGAGAAGCAGCTTTTTTTAACAGATGAAAATAATTCAGAAGCCAAGAGGAAGAGAAAATGATAATTTATTCTTAATGAAGAAGAGAAGGAAGAAGAAAAGGAAGAGGAAGAAAAAGAGGAGGAGGAAGAAGCAGCAGCAGCAGCAGAAGAAAGATTTCATGGCTATGAGCTGGGCTGCTAACCGCAAGGTCAGCAGTTCAAAACCACAACTGCTCCAAGATGGGGCTTTCTACTGCCATAAAGAGTGACAGCAAAATTAAAAAAAAAAGAAAGAAAAGTTAAAAAGACAGAATTATAGAGGTCGAACGTCACAGGGAGTTTCCTCCTGTCCTATCTGGTCACTCTGAGTGGCATTGATTTGATGACAGTGAATCTGCTTTGGTGTTATGTAAGTAAAGAGGTGAAAGGATGACTAGGCCAGATTCCAGCCATTTTTGTTTATAAATTAGGACTTGAGGCCAGTTTCTTACAAGGGCTCCCTTATTCCTTTGCTCTTAGTGTGTGCTCCAGTTTCACAGCATCTTCATTATGAATTTGTAGAAGTATAAAAGCAGTTAGACTGGAAGCTAAGTGATATGAGGGCTTGTTAAAGTGAAATCTCAGCAAAATGGCACGTGGCCCCTTGGGCCATGCAAACAAGATGTTTTGTGTCTGGATTTTGGAGAGTGGACACATCACATGGTGCAGAGAGAGAGTCCTCAGTGTCGGATGAAGGGTGCCAGAGAGAAACTTCTCCAAGTTCTGACGGGTTTTTGTCCTATCTTCCCCTGTGGTTTTGCCGATTTCTCATTTCAAAGACCGATTATTGGTCTCTGTCGGTAAGTTGCTGGCTCAATTTTCCCCTTAAAAGAACTCCAACGGCCACTCAATATTTAGGAATGGAGTCATAGAATGTCGGTGTTGAAAGGAACAGTGGGAATGATCAGCCACTTCATTTTCCAGGCAGGCCCTGGTAGTGCACCGTGTGTTTGGAAGCTGAAGAAGAGGCACTCTGGGAAGACAACCCTGTGGATCTGTTGTGATGGGGGCTTTCAAGTGCATCCCACCTCACAGGAACCTCTTGGACAACACAAAGAAGCACTGCCCTCTCCCTCAACTTCAGAAAAAACCCATGGAGCACAGGCCAACTCAGACCCACGTGGGGTTGTCACAAGTTGCCGTTGGCTTGAAAAGTGAAGCAGCAGGTTGTAGCCTGGAAAAGTGAAACGCCTCTCCCTCCCTGGCTGTGAAGGGTCAAGTACAGATGAGATCCAGCTCTTTGTCATGTCATGTCGGGGTGCCTCAGCTCACACATGTGTAGTCAGGGATTGGAAAATGAGCAAATAGAGAAATTAGTCCGCATTCATAAAAGAGGCACACTGATTACTTACTTTGAGGATATTTAAAGCAAGCAACGTCTTTTCTAGTATTTCTTTCAAGGTCAACCATCCATCATGGAAGGTTGACTAGCAAGGCACCCAGGGAATCTTCCTCAAGAGGTCTTTTGGGGTACCTTCATGGAACGAAGACGCTCTGTGAGAGGGGGCTGTCTTATACCCTCTTCTGCATGCGGAGAGATCAGGACCTCTATGTAACCTCCCTTCGAGGACAAATGCATCCTGTCTTCCTTCTCTGAAGGACAAAAAGCTAGTCTACATGTCAGGTGAAAGACATGCAATGTCTTTCAACATCTTGGGAAAATGCCCACCTTAGATTCCTTTCCTCTTCAGTGATTTTGCCCTGGTCAAAGCTGGCTTACCTCCTGGGCCTGGGAATGGGAAACTGGCTATTGTGATCTATAGAGGTTTTCTGAGTGTCTGTCTTTCAAGAGCTTAGGTATCCTTACCAGATTGCAGGACACCTAACAGTCTTCCTAATGATTTTACTAAATGTGTGTGTGCAATAGTTTTTGTTCCCCCATTGTCAAAAGTAGAAGTATAATTCTACCTTTCTTCATGAAATAATTCTTGTAATTCACCCTCCCAGTTTTATTAAACCTCAGAGGGACTCACATATAAATTTTGAGTGCAGCATTTCCTATGTGTTGCATATCTACTCCATAAAAACCTAGGGTTCCTTTTGAATGGTCAAATGGATACTCATTGCTATTTTGTGGGAAACTATGAAGTACAGAAACACAAGGGCAGCAGACTTATGTGGTGTGTGTCTGTGTGTGAGAGGCTAGTGTGTCATACTCATTGTAAAACATGAAATTTACACATTAAGACTAAACCCTGCCCTACGCCTTGGACTGATTGTAATGCAAAAAGCCACAAGTGAAGCTTTCCCTGAGCTGATTTGAAAAGAGCTGGGCCCAGGATGGGTTGACCCCCCACTCTTCCCAGCCTGGGCGTCTGCACGCCGCTCTGAGGGATTGCCTGGGGCAAAACCCTGCTGATTGCCTTGACAGGCTCTGCTCCCAGGGGTCCCAAGTAGGGGTGAGTAGTGTTTCCTCATCAATCTAACCTGGGAAAGGGAGCTATAGAGAAAGGAGTGTGGGGGTTGGGGGTGGGGTTGGATGGGAGGAATGCATCTCTTCTGGATGTACCTGGGAGCTAGCTAAGTGCATTTCCCACTCTGGCAGCTCTTGCTCTAGCTCGCACCGGAAACAGGACCTCATGCTCGTGCACCAGAGTCTTTGAAGTGACCAAAATCCTGAGCATGGAGGTGTAATTTCATGACCTTCCTGACTTGTAAAACATTTCAGAGTTATTTGAAAAGCAGTGCATGCTTCTTTATGCACAACTGCTATATGTTTATCAAAACAAAAAGCAATCAAACAAAACAAAGCCACATCTTCATTGTCATGCAGTCGGTTCTAACTTTGTGACCCTATAGGTTGAGTAGAATTGCTCCCCGGGGTCTCTAAGTCTGGATATCTTTTTAGGGGGGGGGCTGTGAATCTTGTAAGAGTAGATAGCATCATTTTTCTCCCAAGGAACAGCTGCTCCTTGAGCCACTGCTGACCTTGCAGATAGCAACTCAACTCAATGTGCAGGTTACGACAATGTAATCAGTTTTAGCAACAACAAGAAAGCATTAAAAAAAACCTCTTGTGGATGTCACATAGTAGGCACCTAAGTGGTCCCAGGAGGAAAACATCAATGAGTTAATTGAAAAAATATGACAGACCAGAATCTCTCCAACGCCACCCTCCTTTAGCTGACGACTTGCTGCCGCCCTGGGCCCCTGCCTGTGGATGGATGTGATGAGCCAAGGCTGGGACGCCCTTCTGAACCTTCCCTTGCTCTGGGTCCTCTGGCTGCTGCCAGCAGGGCACCGCAGGTTGGTGCCGTCTCCACAGTTCTTACTCTGTGCAGTGGCCCTGTCGACTTGCTTTCCCATCAGGGTTCTGATCTTGCCATCTCTAGCTCCTTTCTTCTTTTAGGAAAGGAAAAAGGAAGTGACGGGCGAGCAAGAAAAGTGACAGCGCAGCATGTTCTAGCTGCACGAGATGAAGCTGGAAAGGGCTGGCTATGGCATAGGTTTTGACCTACCAACTAACTGCAAGGCCA
The DNA here is from genome assembly GCA_004026705.1 of Nesogale talazaci. Taxonomy (NCBI): domain Eukaryota; kingdom Metazoa; phylum Chordata; class Mammalia; order Afrosoricida; family Tenrecidae; genus Nesogale; species Nesogale talazaci. Next base: position 16,072 of record PVJH01032911.1, on the reverse strand, counting down.
CTTTTTCAAATGAACCAGATGCTCTGCTGGAGAAAGACGAGGCCGTCTGCTCCTGCAAAGATTGACATACATCAGTGGGAACCCTCTGGAGGGCCACGGCAACTGTGAATCCACTGGATGCCAGTGGGTTTGGATATGTGGGCAGCACACAGAATGGAAGACTTGATAAGCACTTAGCTACTATCCTAAAGGTTGGCATTTGAGCCCGCCCTGAGATCCCGTACAAGGCAATCTGCTTCTAGACGCCTGCCTTGACCATGCAGTGGAGTAGGTCTACCCTGCACATAGGGGCTTGCTGGGAGTTGGAATCAACTCAAGGCCACTGATAACACCATATATGTAGGCACACACATCTGAGATGCAATAATTGTTCTTTCTCTTTTCTGCCTGCCTCAATTCCTCCCTGATTTATCTCCTCCAGGAAAAGTCCGGTCAGTTTCTCAGGGTTCTGATTCATTCATCTGCCTGTGCCTTCACCGAGTTGTCATTTGTGAGCATTGTTTTTTATTTTTTGTGGGCATCACTGCCCCCTGGTGGGAGTAGGAGGCCCAGCCTTGCTCCTGGAGAGCTGCTGCTAGATTTGAACTGCCAACCCTGTGGGCTGCAGTCCCGCACTCAACCACTATGCCACCAGGACTCAGCCCTATGCATTGCTTTTTTTTTGGGGGGGGGGCATCACTGCCCTCTGGTGGTGGGAGTAGGAGGCCCAGCCTTTGCTTCTGTGGAGCCGCTGCTGGAATTGAACCTCCATTCCAGTGGGCCGCAACACCAGTGCGCAACACCACTACACCACCGGGGCTCAGCTCTGCATTGCTTTTTTACACTCTCATGATTCACTCTGATTTTCTGACTGTCAATTCTGCTGGGACCTCAAGTGACCCTTTGTGTAACTTAGCACATGGTAAATATCTAGGACCTTTGTACTAGGTGACACTGCTATTCACTGGAAGACAAACGAAGGGCCAATAATCTCAGCTGAACCGCACTGGGTCACACAGAGTAGTGGAAGGAAGATGGGATGCTAAAAACCTGCCAACTCCCGGTGAGCCGGTTTGTTAAAGTAGAACTGTGCTCCATGTGGCAGTCATGTGCTTAAGTTAATTTCATGATTGAAATGTAGGGGTGGAGTCTAGCCTGTTAATCTGGAGATAGCCATTGAGTAGCCAATGAGGCCTCTGTGTGGGCATGGCTTTCTCCTGAGACTTTTGGGAAATCTCACTCTATTTCCCTCATGAAGATGAGAAGCTATCTTCCCCAGTTGTTGGGAGTTAGTCTTGGAGACAATTAATCACAAACAACACAGGATGGCGGTGGCTGGGAGGCTGGAGTAGCCGGCGGAGAGACCACACAGCTTTGCCCTGATGGAGCCAGACCTCAGGCTGGGGCGGCCACATGGAGGCCTCTGCCAGTGATGAGTTGCTTCTGCCACCACGGGATGCTGTTGATGGACCCTGAACCCTGGAAGTGAGGAGACATGGGGAGACCCCTGTCGGTGCTGGGACTCTGCACCCACTGACCTGTGACTTCGTGAGTTGGAAGGAGACTTTATGGACTGATTTCGGGCATATGAGTTAATATCGGACTTGTGACGTTGAGCTGGACTGGGCTGGGATGTTTTCTCAATGTCCTGTTCCTCTTGAATATAAACCCATTCCTTATATCCATATGCGTGTCTTTGAAATTTTTTCCTCTAGTCTACCTGGACTAACACACTCCATATGTCTCTAGTGGCTGGTTTTCAGAAGCAGATCATCAGCCCTTTGCCCCCCTGAAGTATCTTTGGGTGAACTCCAATTTCCAACTTTTGCAACTCTTTGGGGGTTCAAGATGGGAAGCTAGGTCGGTGCCATTTCCACCCCGCATTCAGTTCCATTGTCCCCAGAAGAAAGGCAAGCAGATCTGTGCTCTCCCTGAATGAGAAGGATGGGGCTCCCTACTTCTTGGGAGGCTGCTACTGGGTAGAAAGTCAAGACATTGCTGGCTTTGTCCAGGTGGCACAGTGGGTTACGTGTTGACCACTAACTCAAGGCCAACAGCTCAAGTCCATTAGCTATCTCCACAGGTGACGGATGAGGCTGCCTGCCTGTAAACACCTAGAGCTTCAGCAACCAAAGGAAAAGTTCGGTTCTGTCCTATTGGGTCAGTATAAGTCTGAAGCTGCTGAATGGCATTGCGTTTGATGCTTGAGTTTTTAAATCCTCTGAAGTGACTTATGTGGGTTACTCAACAGCTGACCAAGTGGATATTTAATTTTATTAAATTTTACTTGGGGGCAATATTTTACACACAGCCTCCTTTTTAGACATATTGTCATTCAGCTGTAGACAAGCAATGTCAAGTGTTAATAAAAGGGCTTGTGAGCTTTGGCAGTCTTGGTTTGAAAAGAAGCTGCATGGACCAAGAAGCACAGACTTTCTTTAAGATAGTGGACAAACTCCCAGTCTTAGTTGCTTCTCTTGCTGAAGCATGTCAAGGAGGCCATAATGTAGTCATGATAACAGAATATTTTTGTTGTTGACATCACCACAGAAGCTTCATCTGAATGCAATGGCACATAAAACATTTCTGTAATGAGGAACTCACAAATTAAAATATAATACTTTGTAACTCTGAACCTCTTGGGGGAGAAAAATAAAATGAGTCATTAAAGCCTTCAGCTTTAAATGGGCTTCCCACATAGACTCTCTCCTCTCTGAAGACCATTTTCTTTTATCAGAAGGACAGAATTACTCTGCTACAGGAGAGCTGATCACAGTTCATACTTGATCCTAGATATTTCTACATAGAAAATGATATGTGTCTTTTTGAGGTCTTTGCTATTGATTAGTGTCACCCTCCATGGATACATGTGCAGCTCGTGGGGTTGCAGGGGTAATGTTAGCCTCTCTGAAAGCCAGGCTGAAAACTAGCCTACCAGATCAAAGAAGAGCCAGGATGCCAAGTCCCTCCTTCCCTCACATACTTTTATACATGCATGCATTTACAGCGGTTAGCTCCCTTATCCAACGTATTTCTTACAAATTAGATGACATAATGTATCTGGATTCTGAGCATCTTCCCAATTAGCTTGTGCTACTTGAGTTATCAGATATCTCTTTCTTTCTTTCTTTCTTTTAAATCAAAAGATGATTTTATGGGGGGCTCTAATAATTCATAACAATTCATACATCAATTGTATCAAGCATATTTGTACATATGTTGCCATCATTATTTTCCAGTCCTTTACCTTCTATTGAGCTCTTGGTATCAGCTTCTATTTTTTCTCTACCACCCGACCCTTGCGACTCCTTGATAAATTATTATGATTTTCATATCTTACACCCAGATATCCCTTTCCTCAAAGGTGAGTGCAAATTTGGATATTTTGCAGGTGTCCCAAGAAGTAACTTGGGTTTAAAAAAAGATCTTTTCCCAAGGATTTGTTTTTTAATCTCCAAAGGAATTTCTGGAACACTGGAATAAAACAGTACAACAGTGGTTAATCCCTTAAGCAAGGATACCGGATCCCCTATAACACAAAGAAGCACAATAAGTGGTCTGAGGAATGACATCTTTCTCTTCTCCTGGGTGCCTGACTTCTGCATACGGGGCTCTGAGGCAGGGTCTGAGTCAAACGTATAGTTTCTTTGTCATACAGAGCTACACAATTCCATTAAAAATGCACGATCTAATATTTTCTTCCAGGTGATCAGATATACCTGAAAATAGCCTGAATTCTTCAAAAGATCTTTGAATTTCCAAATGTTCTTTCTACAATGTCACTTCACTTTTCACCCCCAAACCAGTCTGATCATCATAAAGTCTGATGCAGAAGGCCCTCATTGAAGATTGATGGTGAGGTTGTCGATCTTTTTAAACATTAAGTGTTTGGCTATGGACACACATGAAGTAAAATGCTAGATGACATCTGTATACACATCTGTTTACTTGAGGTAACTCTAGTCAAGGCCTCCTTGCCTGTTAAGATTCAAAAGTAAAGCGTGAAAACTATGATGCCATAGGTGGGAAACAGATCAGAATGGACACAGAGGTATTATGACATGCCTGTTCCAGAGTGCAGCAACCGTGTTAACTATTTGGCCAGAAGAATTGGAAGAGATAAGGAACATATTTTAGGTGGTTTTGAAGAAAGCTGGGTTTATGTCCTGGAAAAGGTAGTATCAATTAAAATGACACCTAAAACATTATAAAATCAAATCCAACTTTTATGCAACAATGAAAATTATTCTGGGCCTGGCAATTTTTTACATATAGAAGAGATTTTTTAAACAAAATATGAACTTCCAAAGCAAAAACATAGCAGATTTTATTTGATATTTTTTAAAGGAGACTATTTTTTCCTCTGATGTCTTGAAAGTTATTTAAATTTATAAAAATTAAAGAAAAAATTTTTGTTTTTCACACAGCTGGCAGTACTTGAAATGATATCATTTAATTCCAATTCAATGTTCATAAATGCAGTATGCATTTGACCATTTTCTCTATGTGAACATACATTTCCCCCATCAGTTTTTGTTTAGGGCCATAATTCTCATCCAGAGGAACAGAGCGGTGGTTTCTTAACTAAACCCACTACCAACCAGTGAATTCGAGTTCTTAGTGATGCAATATGGCTCGTGAGACTGTAAATCTTCACAGAAGCAGACAGCTTGATCTTTCTCTTGAGGACCGAGGATGGGCTGATGGGTTTAAAACAGTCCAATGCCTATCTGACAATAAAAGTACAACCAAAGCTATTTTTATTTTTCACAAACCAACATTCCTATGAAAGTTACAGTAAAAGTAATTTTAAGTCCTACGAATTTTTCCTGATGCCTAGCTAAGAAAAAAAAGTGCATGCTTACTTTTAAAGGCTTCAAGTAGATCCTGATGGATTTTGTTTTGTGTTTTGGTCAGTCACTGGCTTGTTTTCTTGTCGTGGGGTGGGATTGAGGACGGAGCCAGCTTGACCACAGCTAACAGCCACAGAAGACTATTTCCCATGGAGTCCCCTGTGCTTCCTTCACCCTGGGATCCCCACATCAATCCTTCTGTTTTTGATTATGGTGAAAACAGTCCAGATATGGTATTGGCTGACCACCACTCAGGGATTTTACATGCATCAGCTACTGAAATATTAATTATTATTCTGCTTCCACTAACTATGAAAATATTGTGGTACAGACAGCTTATCTTAGCAAAGATATGGACTCTGGAAGCAGAGTGAATTTGCATCTGTGCTCTGCCAGCTTTTTTGATGGTATGGCCATAAGTTAGTTGGTAATTTCTCTGTTTCACTTCTTTCCCCCATTAAATGGGCATGGAAATGGTTCCTAAAACATAAGTTCCCTAAGAGTCATAAATAAGTAAGTATATAGGAGACTCAGCTACCTGCTCAGAGCAAGTGCTTTATTTACTTAAAATGTATTTACTAAGAACCAAAAGCACTCCCATTAAGTGGAATCTGATTCATATAAACACTACATGACAGAGTAGAACTGCTCTATAAGGGTTCATTAGACTGTAAATCTTTACGGTGGTAGACAGCCTCATTTTTCTCTCATGGAGCAGCTAAAGGATCTGAACTGCCCACCTTCTGGTTGGCAGTCCACTTTTTAATCCACTGTACTACTACAGCTCCTTTATTTTCCACATGTCTTCTAAATGCTGGGCACTACTTGGGGGGCACCAATGAATAATCAGGATCATGATTTCTTCCCTGGAGGACTTGAAACATTAAGATGCTATGGACTATGTTATCCAGTAATAAGAATGATGGAGAGAAAATTAGACCAGCGTAAGGGGTACTGAGAGGACCAGGGTGCGTGGGTACAGGTTGCAATGTTTAAGTAAGATTGTCACAGGGAATGATTCAGTCTTTTAGTGTAGCTCAATACCACAAGTAGGGGCTGGAAGAAAAGAACATTTCCTTTCTCATATGTTGGAGACAAAAGGCCAAAATTAGGGTTTCAGCAATCCTTTCTATGAGTTTCTCTTCTCATTTCTGTTGTCTGCCATATGTCTCTGTGTCCATCATGGCTTTTTTTTATAACTCAGAAATCATGATATTTAGACCCACTCTACACTGGTCTGACCTCATCAAAATAACAGAAAATTCTTTCCTAACTCAAGCTATCACAGGAGACCTTTTTGCAAGGGTAACATTGGTCAGGGGCAGGAAGGAGATGAGGGAGTTAAACATTGGGGTATCTGGGATGATACAGTGGCTGCAGTCAATGCCAAAGTCCTTTGTGGCAGCATACCTGATTTGCAGGAACGAATCAAGAAGTCCCCTTACTGTGTGTCAGCCTGTGCCCCAGTCCCATTTTGCACAGTAGGCACTGAGCGAACTACCAGTTCAGCAGGAGGAGATGAATTGAAGACCTAATTAAGATCATGTGGCCTCTTCAACCATGCAAAGCTAAGACATTCACTCTGCAGGGTATGGGAAGAAGAATTCCAGGAGCTGACTTCTAAACGATTCCTCTAGCTCCAGTGTCGAGAATAGACTAAAATGAATGATTTTGTATCCTGATAACCTCTGAACTTAGGAAACTAGCTAACTAGTGCTGAGGCTGTGCATTTCGTCGATTCAGAAGTTGTTCACTGTAGGTGGTTTCCCCTGTTCACACGGGCCCTGGTGGGAACAGGAGAACATCTAAGTTTTTCTTCTCTTCTTCATGCTTTCCTCATTGTGTTCCTTGAACTGTCCAAGCCGACAAAGGACAGAGTTAGGCTTAGTTCTCTTTGGGCAGGGATGAAAATTCAATAGTTTCTGGTCATGGCACCTGACATGAATGGGTGAATTCACTGATGTCAAAAAAATGGAGAAGGTGAGGATGGATGCAAGTGTGTTTCAAAGTGTGCACAAAGGGAGATATTGGTCAGTATAAGACCTGAAAAAAATATAAAATATCAAAAGTTTATGAGTGAGGCAGGGTGAAGGAGGGAAGGGTGGTAGAAGAGGAGCTAATACCAACGGCTCACGTAGAAAGAAAATGTTTTCAAAATGATGATGGCAACATATGTTCAAATGTGCTTGACACGATGTATGTATGCATGTATTGTAATAAGAGCCCCCAATAAAATGACTTAAAAAAACCAAAAAGCAACCCCTCCCCCCCACACAAATAAATAAAAGGAAAGAAAAGAAAGGAAAATGCCAGGCAGGCTTGTGCATTTGTGTGGATGGGAGGGAAGCTTAAGGTTAGTTGCTGGCAGGAAGCAGGAGAGGAAATAGCATGAAACAATGTCCTCTGGGGTGCAAGCAGTTAGCAATTAGCTTTGAATCTAAAGGTGGTGGTGGTGGTGGTGGTGGGTTGAGCCCATCTAGCAGTGCCACCAAAGAAAGGCCTGGTGATCTGCTTCCTTAGAAATCAAAGTCAAGAAAACCCTGTGGAGCAGATCAGCTCTCCTCTATAATGCATCGGGGCTGCTCTGAGTTAGAACTGGTTTGACAGCCCCGACTTTGGGCTGTGTGTGTCACAGGGAGATGGATTAACTCCTGCTGGGCCAACATGGGTGTTGTCCTTACCTTATTTCAAAAGGCCATCTCTGTCCTGCGCTGAGCCTGAGTGCTTGTCCTTGTAGGTAGAAGGTGAGCCATGATTCAATATCCACTCATGTGCTGGGCCATCACAACAAACATTAGGTAATTTCAACTCATAATGACTTTATAAGACACAGTAGAATGATCCTTAGTGTTTCTGATAACCTAAATCAGCAAATTGCCTGATATTTTTCCCTCAAAGTGGCTGGTGACTTGCGAGCAAGCCAAATGCTTAACCCATGTGACAGGGTGCCCTTAGGATACAGTGAAACTCTAGCACAACGACTATGTCTGCTTCTCTCGGCAGCCGGTATGTGCTCCTCTTTCCTTGAGTGTTCTTCCACTTTCGATACTCGGTAACTTTTTTTCTGTCATCATGGACTTAGTAATTTTATTTCTGTCTCTATTTCTAAGTCCCTGAAAGAGAATTTGATTGGTGTGGGTAGTCATTTGTTGGCAAGGATTGTGTGCCAGGGCCACCTCTTACCTCCTGTGGTAGTTACTTACTCTGTTGTCTATTTGAGTATTAAGAATGAAGGGGTAGAGCTTTTCTGTTAGTCAGGTCACAGCTTGATGACCTGATTTGGATGTACTGCACTAAGGAGAGAAATAGCTCATTGGAGGTGGGACACTCCCTTACTCTTGCGAGATAGCTCTGACGAGAAGTCACCTGAAGTTACTCTGATTCAACCAGAGCAGGGAGCTGGAGGAGCTATATGGAGACCCATGCCAGTACTGAGAAACTTACAATGCCACTGAATCCATAGGACTTTCCACTCACTGGTCTATGATCATCTTGTATTTGGTATCATTGCAGTGTTCTGTGAGTCTGAAGAGAACTTTATAGATTGGTATTGGGCATATGGGCTAATATTGGACTTATGAACTTGATCTGGACAGGACTTGGATGTTTTCTCAATATTCAATTACTCTTGTATATAAAGCTCTTTTCTGTACTCATATGAGTGTCAAGGAATTTGTTTTTCTAGTCTACCCAGACTAGCATTCTTTCAATGAGTCAGGAGCCTATTTCTGAACCCTGTGGTTTTAGTCTAAACTAGCAGGAACATTTCAAATCCTGCAGAGAATACATCCACTGACTGCCACCAGGAATAAGACCATTACCATAAAAATGTCTGCCTCTAAATTACTTTCTTCAAAGAACTATGGCTAAAATATACACAACAGAATATAACCCATCTCAAAATTTCTACATGTTTAATACAAACTCAAAATTCACTGCCATCGAGTGGATTCAGGCACATAGTGACTTCATAGGACAGAGTAGAACTGTTAGTTGAACTTCTAGACTGTAAAACCTTCATTGGAGTCAGCAGTCCTTCTTTTTCTCCTGTGGAGCAGTCGGCAGCTTGATGCTTAGCCCACTGCACCTCCAAGACTCCTTTGTACATTGACCTTGTCTACATTCTTCATGTTGTATCACCATTCTTTTTTTTTAAAAAATGAGTCTTTTCATTGAGAGTTCTTACAGATTTCATAACATTCCATAGTTCAGTCTCATCAAGCAGTGTGTTAGTCCGGGTATACTAGAGAAACAAATTCATAGACACTCATATGGGTATAAGAAAGAGCTTCATATATAAGAGCATTTGAATATTGAGAAAACATCCTAGCCCAGTCCAGATCAAGTTCATAAGTCTGCTATTAGCCCATATGTCCAATAGCATCTATAAAATCTTCTTCAGATTCATGGAACACTGCAATGATGCCAAATGCAGGACGATCACAGTCCAGTGGGTACAAAGCCTTGTGGATCCAGTGGTGGTAGAAGCATCTAAGTGCTGGTAGGGGTCTCCACATGGGTCCTCCAGTTCTCAAGGCCTGGATCTATAAGTATAGTGCCATGCGTCTTATCAGTAGAGTGTCTCTCAGGAAGTGAGCCTTGTCAGTAGAAAGAATGTCTCCTGCCTCCAAGAAAGAAATACAGTTCCCAGAATTCTCAGGAGAAGGCCACGCCCACACAGAGGCCTCATTGGCTATGGCCAGATTGACAGACTAGACTCTACCCCTCCACTCTTAATCCTCTCAAGTCCCAAATTGACACCAGCTTACGTAACTTCCACAAACAGTATCATGCAATTGCTAACATAGTCAGTTTCAAACATTTTCTTTCTTCTTGAACTCCTTGATATTAGCTCCCCTTTATCCCCTCCCTCCATCAACCTATCCCCCAGGAACCCTTATATTTTTAATATCCATATCCATATCTTACACTATCCAATATATCTATTCTGTTGTTTGCTCCCCCTGAGTGAGACTAGACAGTCATTAATGCTGTCAGCAATCCCTTCCCTCCCCAACCCCCCTACTTTTATACCCTCAGGGAACCATTCCTCTTGTTACTACCTCTGAAGGGTTATGTATCTTGACTTTCATATATACAACCATCTTAATGATAAAAATGAATATTTGAAAATCTAACAAGTTAATGAGGTAAACAAAAATCATAGTAGTACGGGGAGGAAATATTAAAGAACTAGAGGAAAGATATGTGATTCATCAGTGCTATGCCACACCTGGATTTATCATCCCTTCCAGTGTGCAATCATCTTACAAGTGGGTTTGTGGTCTCCACTACATCCATGCTCCTTCACTTCAATTTGGCTGTTTGTTTTTGAACTTCTGATGCCTATTCCTGTTGACACCTCATGGTCATACACGTTAGTGTGCTTCTTCCATGTGGGCTTTGTTGCTTCCCTGCTAGATGGTCACTTGTTTAACTACAAGACTTTAAGACCCCAGATGTTATATCTTTTAATAGCCAGACACCATCAGTTTTCTTCACTACATTTGCTTATGCACCCTTTTTGTCTTCAGTGATTGTGTCAGGAAGGTGAGTATCATACATTGCCCCATTATTGGAACAAAGCATTCTTGTACTTAGGTAAGATTTAAGTAGAGGCCCAAAGTCCATTTACTTCCTTGTTGTATTTACGTATATAAACAAGCACACCTATATTTGCATACATGCATATCTATATAGACACATATTCCTTTCTTCTTCTTTCCCTTTTTCTTTCCACCTGCCCCACTGTCATGCTTACCCTTTGATCACCTTTCAATGATTCTTCTCAGAAACAATTCAATTGATCAAAGATGACCAGAAAAGTTACACCTCCTTCTCATCAGTTTTAGAGCACTTACTATTCCCCTGTCCCTGTCACTATTGGCTTATCACTCACCTCCCCCACCTCCTCCTCTATCATGCTCTCCCCTCTCCAACTGTTGGTCCATCGCTGTCTCTGTGGGATTGCCTATCTTGTATAGATAAACACCGAGAGAGAGAGAGAGAGAGAGAGAGAGAGAGAAAGGGCATACAAATAGTCCCAAGACTTATAAGGACCCTGACACAGAGTAGATATATATCTCTCTGTTAAATAACGAGAAGTACATGTTATAAGCCATCAATCCAGCCCCCTTTTCTTTCAGGGTTTTATATCTATATGCAAAAGGTGTGCATCCAAAGGTCCCCATTGCTGTTCTTGCTTCTAATGTCATCTGCCTCCTGCTCCATCCTCCTCCTTATGCCTTTAGATTTTCAGTGTGGTCCTGTTGTGAGTAACCCCCAACTAGTTCAAATGGTGTGCCAAATGTTGTCTCTGAGTCAGTAGTCTACAATCAGTATTCCTTGGGAACTTTGTGGCTTTGCTCCCATCTGTGGTGTGTTGTATTCTCTTCTTGGTTTACCCCCAAACCAAGGTTTGCCCTGACTAGTTGTGGGGTCATCAGACTGGCAGCTCTCCATCATATCTCAAGCTGAGGATGGCCCCGCAGTCTTCTCTGGGAACAAGCTACTACAAGCAAAAACACCACCCTCAAGGTTTTGAACACCACAGCGAGGTCTACTTTTACTCTCCCTTTCCTGTAGAGACATGAACAATGTCTCCCCTTAGGTGGATTAGTGTTTTGACCCCGTATTGCTGCCCTTTTTTCTTTCCTCACTCCTCTGTGGGCCTTAAAGGCATACGAGAGGGGAAGATATATGTGTGTGTATTGGTGGTGGTGGTGGTAGGAGGGGCAGGAAGATGCCTTTTAGTACAGATGCTTTCTACATCTGTTTTTGATGACATATGAATCCATTTGGTTTGTCTCATGCCAGAGTATGTGGTTCTCATCCTGGGAATTGTGTGTTGTGTGCATTTTCCCCTAAGCCCATTCTACTGTTTGAATTTACCTCAGTGGAGTCATGTTATACTTGAACTTTTGTGTGTGATATCAGCATAATATGAGCATAATAGCCTTCAACTCTTTCGTTTGATCACTATTTTTTAGGGATGCCTAGTATTCCATTGTGTGTAGACACCAGAGTTTTTTTTTTTTTAAACCCACTTGTCTACTGATGAAAATTTAGACTGTTTCCAATTATTTGCAATTGTGAGCTTCTCAGCCATGAACATTGGAGAGGAGATGTCTGGTTGTGGTTTGTTTCTTATTTCTTCTGGGAATATACCAAGTAGTGTAATTGCCAGGTCACATTGTAACTTGATTTCCATCTGTTGTAGGTATCGCTAAGTAGCTTTCCAAAGTGGTTCTATGTATCTGCAAGACCACCAGCAGTGAATGAGAGTCCTATCTCACCACACCCCTGCCAACATTTGTTGCTTGTGTCACCATTCTTGCTATACCTTTTCAAATCATCCCACCACTGTTAACATATAGTTAACATATATTCAATGGCTTCCAAGCAAAACCCCTCAGCGTTTGCATTCTGATCCTTAATAATCTGTGGTAGTCACTAATCTGGTGTCAATTTGAGGATTAAGAGTGTCGAGGTGGGCTGAGCCCCGGTGGCGTAGTGGTTGTGCGCGGGACTGCGGCCCACTGGGACGGAGGTTCAATTCCAGCAGTGGGGCTGGGCCTCCTACTCCCACCACTGGAGAGCAGTGATGCCCGCACCCCCCCCAAAAAAAAACAAAAAACAAACAAACAAAAAAAAAGAGTGTCGAGGTAAGCGAGTCCTGGTGGTGTGGTGGTTACTCCTGGGGCTGCCAAGTGAAAGAGTATAGGAGGTGGAGTCTAGTGTGTCAATGTGGAGATAGGTAATGAGACCTCTGTGTGGGCATGTCCTTCTCTTGAGAATTCTGGGAAATCTGATACTTTCTTCTTGGAGGCAGGAGACACGATCTCTCTCAGTTCACTCCCTTGGAGATTCTTTACCAACAAGGCTGAGAGACATTGCAGCTGACTACCCCAGTGTTCCGTGCCAGACAAGTCACATGGATGCTGTGTTAGTCTGGGTAGACAAGAGAAGCATTATCATGGACATACATATGGTTATAAGGGAAAGGTTTATATACAAGAGAAATGGAACATTGAGAAAATATCCCAACCCAGTTCAAAGTCACAAGTCCAATATTAGCCCATATGATGATACCAGTCTATAAAGTCTCCTTCTGATTAACAGGCCAGTGAGTGCAGAGTCCCGGTGCTGGCAGGGGTCCCCTCGTGGCTCCTCATTTCCAGGGCTCAGGGTCCATTGGCAGGATCTCTTGGTGACAGAAACATCTCAGCACTAGCAGGGATCTCTCTGGGGCCTCTCCGGCCCCAGAGATCTGGTTCCCTCAGGGCAAGGCCATGTGGCTTCTCCTCTGGCGCCTCCATTCTCCAGGAATCAGTATCGATCAGTATGCTGCCATCTCGTCTTAGCAGGAGTTCTTTGACTAAGTCTCTCTTCTCCAATTGGAATATACTGCAAGCCTTCCTAGAATTCTCCAGAGAAAGTCATGCCCACACAGAGGCCTCATTGGCTACTCATTGGCTATGTCCAGATTAACAGGCTAGACTCCACCCTTATATCCCAATTATGAAATTGACATCATGAATACATGACCACCACAGATGTAACCAGATCTCTGAAGCCAGAGAACCCACAGAGTGACCCCTGTCAGTGCTGAGATGCTTACAACATCACTGGGTCCAAAGACTTTCCATCCACTGACTTGGGACCATCCTGCATTTGGCTTTATTGCATGTGTTTTGTGAGTCTGAAGAGGTCTCTAAAGATTGGTATTGGACATATGGGCTAATATCAGACTTACAGCCTTGGACTGGACTGGATTGGAATGCTTTCTCAATTCCTCTTGTATATAAACCTCTCCCTTATATATATATAAGGTTATGAATTTGCTTCTCTAGTCTACCCCCACTAACACATAACTGGTTTAAATTTTTTATATGTTTGCTTATTTCATATGAGGCCATAGAGTAGTTGTCTTTTTGTAATAGACTTACTGAATTCTGCAACATGTCTTCTTCCACATTGTGGCCCACATCAGGATTTTATTTATCATTATGATAGAGTAGTAAACCCACTGTGGGTGCATACACACCTTTTTGTTGAGCTATTTATCTAGTGGAGGGCAATTAGGTTGTTTCCATCTTTTGTGAATTGTATATGCAGCGTGAATTGGTATATAACTTTCTGTTAATATTCAGACCTCTCCTTCTTATGGGCATGAAACTAGAATTGTTATTGTTGTGTCATGGTAGTTTATGTGTTCAACTTTCTGAGAAATTGCCTGGTACAAATTAGTTATTGGTTAAAGTGAGTCAACTGAAAGAAAACACCTAATAGTGTTGTTAGAATTTTCTCTTTTGACATCATAGGAAAGAAACATAAATGTATGACAATACATTTGGTGCTACCATGGATACAGGTGGTTCTTCTGTTTACCAGTTATCTAAATGTGCACTTGAATAATGAATAAACTCAACCAATGAACCAGTTCCTGGTGTCACGTACATAATTTACTAGGCTCCTCATTATATGCCACTTAATCCAGACAGTTGTCTTATCAATCTTTTTCCCGAAATAATTATTTCCATTCCGGCTTCCATGCTTCAAGTCATGCCTGTATTCTCTGATTATAATTAAAACTTTCTCACTGCTATCTCACTTTGCATATTACCTTTTCTTGGAACTACTTCTTCATTGCCACCAGAATGATCTTCCCAGAATACAAGGTTGATTGCATCACCCTGACTGTAAACCTTTCATGACCCTCTATTGCCTTCAGAATGAGCCCTATGCCTCATAACATAGGGTACAATGACGTAATCCCTTCCTGACATTCAGGGGCCTTCCCTGGTACTGTCCTGAATCTTGAATCATCAAGCACATTTCCTGAAACCCCTGAGACTTTTTTATATAATGGTAAACAATTTTTTCCCTTTTGTGTGGACCGACTTATCTTTGATACAGAGGCGGGGGCCTTTGGGAAGCCTTCCTGACTCCATCTGCAGGGTTAAACTCTCTCCTCTGAACTCACTATTCTGCTTTCTTTTTAAAAAGTCATTTGATTGGGGGCTTATACACGACCCTGCTTTCACACATCAATAGGCAACTCTTGGTTTTCACCCTTGTGTTTCCTGGTCCATTCTGGGTTTCTTTTCAGCAGTGACTCACAGTGTCCAAAACCTTCGAGAGTGCGTGATTCATGCTGGCTGCTCAGCACAGTGTGTTGAGTGAACTGCTTTTAAAGTCAATGAAGTGGATTAGAGCTGTCCCTAAAACTTCCTCTCCAAAGACAGAGTTTTTGAGCATCTTCCCCTTTTCATTCCATAACAAAACTTCCATTTTAGCAAAAAGATAATAGCACTCTTTCTTCTTGATCTGTTTTATTCTACCATTTTTTTGGGCATCACTGCTCTGGTGGGAGTAGGAGGCCCAGCCTTGCTCCTGGAGAGCTGCTGTTGGGTTTGAACTGCCAAGCCCGTGGGCTGCAGTCCCGCACTCCACCACTATGTCACTGGGGCTCATCCCTTTATTCTGCCAATTTCATTCTCAAAAGATTCCCTTGAAGTTGATTACAAAATATGAGCTGACGACTGAGAGTCACTAAGATGCAAGGATGTCTAGAAACTTGGATGACTTTTTCTTTTCTTTAAAAAAAATATTTTATTGGGGGCTCATACAACTCTTATCACAATCAGCAGACCACATTTGTACATTTTTTGACATTATCATTCTCAAAACATCCTCCTTCTACTCAGGCCGTTCATATCATCTTCCCATATTTTCCCTCCCTCAGGAACCCTTAAAAATTTAAAAATTATCATTATTTTGTCATATCATACACTGTCCGATGTCTCCC
This sequence comes from Nesogale talazaci, assembly GCA_004026705.1. NCBI lineage: Eukaryota > Metazoa > Chordata > Mammalia > Afrosoricida > Tenrecidae > Nesogale > Nesogale talazaci. The sequence goes on along the minus strand of PVJH01032911.1, from coordinate 430 downwards.
TTCACCCACTTCCCTGTTGTCTGTACCACAGGAAGGAGGTTATATGTAGATCCTTATCATTGGTTCCCCTTTCTACTTCACCTTCCCTCCACCCTCCCAGCATCACTACTCTCACCACTGGTCCTGGAGGGTTCATCTATCCTGAATTCCCCATGTTTCTGACTCCAGTGTACATCTCCTGGTATAACTGTATTTGTAAGGTGGAATTGGGATCACGATAAGGGGTGGGAAGAAGCATTTAAGAATTAGTGGAAAGTTGCATATATCATTGTTTCTACACTGTATCTTGACTGGCTCATCTTCTCCCTGCAATCCCTCTGTAAGGGCGTGCTGCTTCATCGACTGATGGGCTTTGGGTCTCCAATCTGTACTCCTCCTCATTTATAAGGATATAATTTTTAGTTCTTTGATGCCTGATCCCTGATCCCTT
>PVJH01032910.1:0-22117 GCA_004026705.1 Nesogale talazaci | reverse complement strand
AAAAAAAAAAACAACAACAATGATGAAACATGCAAAGAAACAGTAAGTGTGATCTCTATAAGGAGCAAGTGGGGATTATTGACAGAAACTGGTTGTGATGGCAACAGCTGTCACCTATAACAGTTAAATATAACCTCTGCAAATTTGCCTGAAGAAGGAAGGGAAACCACGCTTGAATGTATGAAGGCCAGAAGACAATAGCTCACCAAGCAGAAATGGTCATTGAAGAGGGAGGTATTGTAATAAAAGAAGAGATGAAAGTTCCGGAACCCAAAAGTACAAGCAAATGAAAAGGTTTAATTCGAGGGGCTCAGCTGTACATTTGAAGAAATAGATGAGAGAACCAGTAACCGGGATGGATTGATAGAGGATGTGCTCTCTGAAGAACAGAGGGAAAACAGAATGAACAAAGATGAGCAGCGCCTCAGAGAGATGTCAGAAAACGCTGAATGCACCAACATATGAATAATGGGAGTACCAGAGCAAGATGAGAAAGAGGTGGGAACCAGAAACTTATTTGAGGGTATAATGGCTGAAAATTTTCTTAAATTAGTTGAAAGCCTCAACCTGCACACTCAAGACTGACTCACAGTGACCCAGTGGGCAGCAAGGCAAAACAAAACACACTATAGGCTTGCACCATCCTCCCAATTGTTTTGTTTGAGCCACTGTGCCAATCCATCTTATCCTCTACTACTGTTGACTCTGCGTAACTCAGCATGCTGTCCTCTTACAGGGACCAAGAACCTGTCCAAAGTACATGAGGTGAAGTCTTACCACCTTCACTTGTAAGGAGAACTGTGGCTGTACTTCTGTCAAGATGGTTTTGTTTCTTCTGTCAGCCCATGGTACTTTCAGTGTTTTTTCTCTATGCTATAATCCAACATTCTCATCCATTTGAAAGGCAACAGACATCTAGAAGGTGGCCCATCATCAATCAACATTTTCCAGGCGTACACTTGAGTTTTTCCCACGGCGCTGTCCTTGGATGCTCTGTTCAACATCACAGCAGTTTCTGCAGCATTTTCCCCTGAGCAGGAACAAAATTTCACAGCCACATGCTGTTCTCTTGTCCCCCATCACAAAAAACGAGGTTCAAGTAAAACTGCTTTTACAAAAAAAAAAAAAAATCACTATGATCAGAGAGAACCTTCCCAGGTGATGTCACTGGATGCACTAACTCACAGTGGTTCAATGCTTGATGCTCATTTAGCAGAAAAAGTGTATACTACAAAAGCTCTGCTGGGCAGACCTTTTGTGTGTGTATGTTTTGGGGGGCAGGGATACCCCTTGTTTACATTATAAGACATGCGGGGGCATGATAGCAGAACTTCCTAGGTAAATTGTAATTCCTTGTAGGATTGGTTCTCTGGGATAAAGAATTTAGGACGGTGGTCTCATGGGACAATGCAGCCAAGGGGTTTCACAGAGTTCCTAAAGAGAATCCTCAAAAAAAAAGAGAGAGAGAGAGAGAGAGAATCCTCTGCATGCTCCTCTTGGAGAAACAGCTGAATGCAAAAAGTTTGGTGTGGCCATCTGAGATATAAGTATCAGTCTCTTCTTGTCTGAGCAAGGGCAAGTGGAGGAAACCACAGAGTGGGGGAGAAATTAGTGGCCCAGGCTAACCACAGTCTCTTCCGTCCTGAGGTTAGCAGTCCTACATGGTGCCTGGTGACCTCTGACCACTGTTAAGACCAGAAACACTAGAAAACAGCAAGCGGTTCTCAACCTGTGGGTCCCAACCCCTCTGGGGATCGAACGACCCTTTCACAGGGGTCCCCCAATTCATAACAGTAGCAAAATTACAGTTACGAAGTAGCAATGGAAATAATTTTATGGTTGGTGGGCAGGTCACCACCACATGAGGAACTGTATTAAAGGATCATGGCGTGAAGAAGCTTGAGAGTCACTGCTCTTGAAGGTCCTGGGTAGAATGGGAGAAAAAGGTAGAGTGAAATTCTGATGCTTAAAAAAAATCACCAGATGAAAAAAAAAAAAAAAAAAAAGGTGGGGCTGAGCCCCGGTGGCGTAGTGGTTGTGCGCGGGACTGCAGCCCACTGGGATGGAGGTTCAATTCCGGCTCCCAGGAGCAAAGGCTGGGCCTCCTACTCCCACCACCTGAGGGCAGTGATGCCCAAAAAAAAATCACCAGATGACTTCACCCTCTGCCCCACAAGACTGTCGTTCTAAGATACCCTTTGAAGCTACAACTGATGCTAATCAGGGAGGTCACCTTCCTGTCATATCACAGATTGGCTTATAAAATAAACAGTGTCACCCAATGTGTCATACGCTCCTTTAAACATCTATTTCTGTGCAGACCCACAGTCAACGTTCACACAAAAGCAAAGATAAGGGGCCAGGGGGAGGAGTGGGGAAAAGATCTATGGAAACAGAAGGAGCAGACTAGAAATCATGAGAATGCTGACCTGTTGGGAACTTTGTAACCAGTGTCGCAGAATGGCTGGTGTAGTAATTTCAGATGGACGCCAAATGTCACCTGAAATAGAAGATGTATTTTTTGGTGGCTAATAATGGGTTTGGGTTGGTTTTTTTCCCCCCTTTGGTAAGCATAAATTCCACATCTCTCTCTCTCTCTCTCTTTCTCTCTCTCTCTCTCTCTCTCTCTCTCTCTCTCTCTCTCTCTCTCTTTCTCTCTCTTTCTCACCTCTGTAACACTGAAATTGTCCTTTTCACTTTTCAGATATGCTCTTAAGAGGTGGTCACACTACAGATTATTTGTTCCTCGGAAACTTTATTTATACGGTAAGATTGTCCCTGGGGCATTGACTTTAAAGAAGTGTCACTAAGCAGGAGACCACGGATCCCAAGTCTTTCTGGTGCTGCCATGCCCTTCCCTGGAAGAAACTATTGCGGCGGTGCACAGACCTCTCCCAGGGCTCTCCACATGTGTGTGACCCCGTCTCCCTCCTCCCACACCTCAGAGAGAGAGAACCCTTCTGTATCTGTAGTTGTTGTTATTGCTGTTGCTTTTGTAGTTGTTGTGCTAACACGAGCTTTGTCCTGAACAAAACACGGTGCTGAGTGTTAGACAAATGAAACTAAACACAACTGAGTTCTCATAAAGATTATATCTGTAGACAGGAAGGAGGACACAAAATGCATACAGAGAGGCATGCGTGAAATCCCTAGTTAGGATGCCACACTAAACTGAGCTCATGAAATATCTCGGCTTTAAAAAAAAAAGTCACTACATTAGTACAAAAATGGCACCCAAACTAGGAAAGCTTGACTTTTGAAAGAATGGTAGCATAATAACTCACCACATCGGCTGAATAAAAGGCGAATAGACCCACCCTGAAATGTGACCTGAAGAAACAGCAGAGGGAGTTTGAGACCCCAGACCCGCCTCTCTGGGCATGCTGATGTCCCTGCTACTGAGTGGAAAGGAGAGATGAGCCTCACAGGGAGATGGCAGAGTAAATCAGAGTCAAACCTGGAGCTGGGGGAGAACTCTTTTCCCCTCTAATCACTAGCGAGAAGAGTGTAGAGCAGCCTTTGTCAGAATCAGGATCTGGTGGACCTGGAGAGCCAGATTGGTGACCTTCGCTGGGGGCTTGAAGGAAAGGGCTTGGGAATAACGTAGAAGAGCTCACTCGGTCCCCTTAGAATGCTGGTACTGGGGAGAGAAGTGGGCACAATCAAAAAGGATCATTTTAAACGCTCATCACGCATGCATGCGCGGTCACCGCCAAAGTAATAGGCACCTTCCCACTTGTCCACCTGCTGTTTCCTCACCCTGGGAAGTATTGTCTTATAGCCATGCCAAGCTAATATCATCTTAACCACTTGTTTTTAAACACTGGCTCAGCAGCCCTTAGGAAAATGCTTCCCTAGAGAGAAAGGGGCTGGAAAATCCATACCGAAGCTACCCGTCATTTGTGCATAGGGAAGGCCTCTGCAAAACCTCACTTTGCAGTAAAACAAAACCCAGAAAAGCCTTTAAACCCTCTCTCTTTGAGATGGGGCATAAGACAGTGAAGCGCAATGCCCCCACCTCTCTCTCATGTTGTCATGGAGTCACGGACAGCAGCAAGTCAGAAATGAGCACCTGCCACAGGAGATAAAGGAAGCTGCAGAGCGTAGATATTATGAGTGTGTGCCTGGAAAACACAAGAACAAGCGCAAAACCCTAGAGACAAAACATTAGGAATAGTCGGTTTGCTGGGTGCAAACCAATAATTAAAATAAATCATCAGTGATGCCCCCCCCAAATAAGTCATATCTCTATTTATACACCAGCCATAAATATGTACCAATAAAAAAAACAACTGATGAGCATGGAGTGGACCCTACAGGGCAGAGTAGAACTAGCCTGTGAGTTTCCCAGACAGACGTAATTCTCCGAGGGAGTAAACAGTCTCATCACCTCAATGAGGGACCCGCCATGCCCACAAGTATGCAGGGTGGGGCAAGGGGAAATGATTGTTCAGTGGCATCAGGTACAGGAAAGATGTGTGCATAAGGCTACCAATGGGGCTCAAGACCTCTTTGAGGCAGTTGTCACACCTCATTGGACACCTTAAGAATCTCCGAACAAGCTGAGCCCCGGTGGTTTAGTGGTTGAGTGCGGTACTGCGGCCCACAGGGTTGGCGGTTCAAATCCAGCAGCAGCTCTTTGGGAGCAAGGCTGAGCTACCTCCTTCACTTCCAGGGCAGTGATGCCCCCCCCCCAAAAAAAAAAAGAATCTCTAAACAGAGAAATGGGGCGGATGCAGGGCTGGCCAGAGTTTCTGTCTACTGTGCATCGTGACAGGGCTCCTGGGAGTCTGCCTCAGGGGGCATCTATGAATAGCCGCCAGATTCCTTGATGGACGACTTAATGCAATAAGGAAGTCAAGGGGCCCCAAATTGATTTATGGATTCATTTTTATCCCAACCAATATCCTCAGCGTCTTGATAAGCTCTTTCCAAAATGCAAGGGTCAGTTGGAAAGCCTTGTTATCCCACCACAGAAACTGTTAGTCAGCAACACGATCCCCACGTGAGGTTTTTGTTCCCCGGCACGCGCGCGCGCACACACACACACACACACACACACACACACACCGGCTAGCTCCATACACGTCTGAAGGTGGCATTTGCCCCTCACTAACTCTTCCCCCAAGGCATTCTGTGCTCTGGATTTATGCCACATCAGAATGGCAGCTTGGGTGTCATCGTCAAGGGACTCTCTGGTCTTCCTTTCAAATGTTCTCCGAGTGCAGGATCAAAAGAATGGAGGGGCCAGATCTGGACTGTAGGGTGTGGGAGGGCGAAGGTTTCCCGAGGGAATTCTGGTAGGACAGCCTGTCTGCTCTTGGAAAAATGAGCGAATGTGTTGTCGTGATGGGAAAAACAAAACCAAGAACCCTCCATGAGGGTTTCCTGCCCTTGGCTTCTCGCCAATCGTTCCCAACTCTTAAAATTTCCTTCAAATGAGCCCCCATGGCTGTCCTGTGTTCTTTGAGAAAATCTGTTGAGTGCGCCCCTGGAGAAACCCCCCAACAGTCACCATCACCTTCCTTGACCACTCAGCCTCCACTGTAGCTGGTCCAGCAGATGCCCGCGGAAAGCAGTTTGAGAGCCACCTTTTTTTTTTTTTTGAAGAAAGCTTCACATGCTGTTGTGTGTGGTCACGTCAGTTCCAACCCATGGCTCCCCTGTGCACAACAGAGCCAAACACCGCCCAGCCCTGCCCCGTCCTCACCATGGTTCTCGTCTTCGAGTCCATTATTGCGGCCTCTGTCAACTCATGTTGTTGAGGCTCTTCCTGCCTCTGTTGGCCCTCCACTCTGCCAAGCACGGCGTCCTTCTCCAGGGACTGGAGACAACACGCCCAAAGTGCATGAGGCGAGGTCTTGCCATCCTTGTGTCTGAGAAGCTTGCTGGCTGCACATGCGTGTGTGAACTAGCATGCGTGAACTAGCAATGATTTTTTACTCCCCCTCCTACAGACGAATATGCAAAGACAGAAGTTCAAGAATAGCAAAGAACTCTTAGCTGTAGAAGGGCTTTCCCGAGATCCCACCTGTTTTTCATGGATAGCATTCAGATGTCTAGGCAGAATCTAATCTTCACTGCTATGTCTATAGCAGGCAAACAGGCAAGACAGAAGGGTAGCGATTAGTTAAGTGACTTTCTAACATGGAGCATCTCTTGAAAACCCCTGCATGCTCCCCAGGACAAAAAAAGTAGCAAGACACTTGGTAATCTGACCACAACAGAGGTCAGCCCCCCAAGGAGGACGCCTGGTGGGGAGAGGCAGGGCAGAAGTGGGGACGCCTGGGTTTGGGTGGGAAATTTTAACACCTGTTTCCCCTTCTGTCTCTCGTCTCGAATAGTATGTCATTGTTACCGTAAGTCTGAAAGCTGGTCTGGAGACATTGTCTTGGACGAAGGTAAGTCTCTTCCTCACCCCACTGGGGTCTCCTGCATCTTTTCATTCACTCTAAGTCTCAGAACAATGGTGAGCCCCTGTCTAATCTCAACAGTGGACTTCCTGCTTTGTTGTGGCCAGTCTCGTGAGGATTGAGCTTGCACGAAGGTGCACTAACCACCTACGAGCTTCATTCTCCTGCTTTTGTTTGAAATAGATTCCATGTAGTATGCCACTCATTGAGATTCATAATTTATTATTATTATTATTACTATGATTCAAGTACAGGGTCATTATAGAAACTTTAACTGATACCAGAAAAAAACTATAGGAATGACATATTGTCCTTACCTTTCAATCTTAATGACACTGGCATTTCGTTTTCTGTTCTCTTGGTCTCTATCCGATATATGCTATTATTTTTCCCAGGGAGAGGATGGTTCTGTACCTAATATTGTGTAACTTGCCTTTTCCACTTAATAGTCGACACTCAGCATCATTTTATACCGACTTAATATCTGTCATATTCCGGGTCTCAGAAACCCACGGGGCAGTTCACCCTGTCCAGGCGGGTTGCCTGTGCGTCTGCTCTGTAGTTGAATTGGAATGTTCCATCACGAGCATGCTTATTGCCTATCCTCTTCTACTTTCAGAATTATGACGTTAACTTTTGTTGTTATAACTAGATTTAGAGCATGGGAGGATCCAGGTTGGGGGTGGGCGCGGGGTAGGGAGGGTTTCAAAAAAGTCCACAGAAAAAGAGAATGGAGAGATCGTGGGCATTTTCCATGAGTTTTTGGAAGCTCCTCTGGATTTGACACGGTTTTGAGCATCGGTGGACCCGTGGTCTGTTCCTCAGGATGCTATCAGAAGTGAGACTTCTGGCCGATGAGGCAGACTTTTAAGTGCAGTGAAACAGAGCGATCAATAAGTGTGCCTGTGACCCACAAGTCACCCATCGACAAGAGCTTCAGGAATCCGCAGTGGTTTTTCTCTCAGCCAGCTTGTCGATCAGATACAAGTAAGGAGTGAGCAGTGTCTGACAGGGGTGGGGCACTCCGGCGGGGTGGTGCAGGCGGCTTGCACGTGAACTGCTAGCCTCCATCCTCGTGCTTGCACGATATTGGTTCAAACCCATCCAGCAGTGCCTCGGGACAAGAAGCTCCAGTGAGGCAATTAGGTTAAGAGGACTCCAGGAAGACCCCATCGTGGGGAGTGCGGTCCTGCTGTGTGACCCATCTGGCGTGACCAGGAGTCAGACCGGGCTTGACGGAAACCAGCCGATGGGCCGGAGCGTGACCTTTAGCCCGAGGAACGAGAGGGGTGCCAAGTCCAGCCATGTTTAGAACGTAGATCTTCTGGGCCTCTCCCTCGCTCTGCTCACACGAACTCTGCAGGGCAATCGGTCTCCCAGGCAGACCCGCGCTGACGGCTGTCAGAGGCGCCTGAAGCTTCCACACCCAGACGGGGCGGGTGATTTTCCAACCCCCAATCTCCACCGCGCTGAAGAACGCAGCTGATACACAGAGAAACGACAGGTCTCACAGCCACAGCTTCTCTGGTTTCCCGAGCGCCCGCACGACAAAGGCCAACTCGGATCCCTCTGGATGGCTTAATTTTCTGTTTCCTTTGGATGGATGGACTCATCACATAACCCTGCAGTTGCGCGAACCCCCTCCCGACGGCGAGTTCATCTGTTTCCACTGAAGACCCCGGAGGGCAGTTGGCTTTGCGCCTCCAAGGGCCTGTCGATGTCAATGCGTTGAACAATAGGGTCTTTGGGGTCCAAAGTCAAAGATTCTGCAGGAAGTTGGAGTCAAAATTTCCAAGGACGATGTCTGGAGAAAGCCCCAGCAACTGCAAACAGTTGAAGGTGGGGTGCCGGGGCTGGGGGACTGTCCTTTGTTAGCTGGCAGAGTTAAGTCCGCCCTCGTAACACCACTGACGTGCTTCTGCGGTTCCCACCTCCCTGCAGTACACTCACGTTGCGATCTGGGGAAGCATCGTGGCCTGGATACTGTTTTTCTCCATCTACTCCTACCTCTGGCGCACCATCCCCACCTCTCCAGAAATGAGTGGACAGGTGAGTGCCATTAATGGTCAGTGGCGAGTGCACACTCCATTCCTCTTGAAAATTTAGGTCAGGGGTGCTCAATACGTCACTCACCCGCTACAAGTCTATCACACATGGAGTGTGGGTAGATACGCCTCGCATGAAAAAAATAGACAGGTGAGGGGTGGCGTTGAACTCAGGGTTAGTTTTAGGGTTATCTATCGTTAGAGTCAGACTGAAGAGGTCAATCGATGTATATTGAGCACCCCTGTGCTAAAGTTAATTATATAGATTTTTTCACATAGTGGGCTGTGGGTTCAGATGATTAGCTACAGGGTAGTCCCTACGTGGTAAATAAGAAAAAAAAAATCTTTTCAACATGTTCAACAAACATGTTCGTGGTCCTTCCACGGCCTTCCAGAGAGACTGAATAAAAAAGTGTCTGAAAAATTTTGGAGTTCCACAGAAGCTGTTACTGTGCTTATGTTCAATCTCAGAGTCTATATTTAAAGCCACAACGGCAAGTTCGCAGACTTATTTGAAGGTGTTTAAACTCCCTGTTGTCAATGCCTGCTGCGGAAACAGGGTCCCTGGCAATGGAGTGGATTAAGCATGGGCCTGTTTACCAAAGAGACCAGCAGTCCCACCGGACCCAAGAACAGGAGACCATCTTCCGTAAGCTTAGGTTGACAGGCTGGAAAAGCCACAGAGAAGGCCTTGCGTGCGCTGGACCAGTGCTTCTCAACATCCCTAATGTGGTGACCCTTTCATACAAGTCCTCCGGTGGTGGTGACCCCACAACCACAGCATTATTTTCATTGCGACTTCATAGCTGTCATTTTGCTGCTGTTAAGAATTGGGGGACCGGGCTGAGCCCCCGTGGCGTAAGTGGTTGAGTGCGGGACTGCGGCCCAAGGGCTTGGTGGTTCAAATCCCGCGGCGGCTCTCAGGAGCAGCACTGGGTAGCTCCCACGACCACCAGAGGGCAGTGATGCCCCCCCCCAAAAAAAAGAATTGGGGGACCTCTGCAAAAGGGTCATTTGACCACCAGAGGGGTCGCGACCCACGGGTTGAGAACGGCCGCCCCAGAGCGTTGCTGAGTCAGAATGCTGGTCCCATCCCCGTTCTCCCCCCACCCCACCCCCCACACACACACCATCTTTTCTTTTGGTGTCATTCAGATTCTCTCAGGTGTTACAGAAGAAGTTGTAACATCTCACTCTGCTGGACTCCCAGTAACCTCCACCTGCACAAGCACCCTAAGCTAGCCAACCCAGGCGGGCCAGTCCAGAGTTCTCCCATGGTGTGTTCATACCACCGCAGCCTCTGGCTCCCTCTGCCTTGCCCGGGTCCTAAGGAATGGCTCCCTGTTTCACCCACGGCCACCCAGCTGGGCTGGAATCACCTGACAGAACTGGAGACACGGTCAAGAAAGCACCCCAGATCACCCGTGAGCGTCCAGGACACCCCCCCTATGGGTATCTATTGGACTGCATTTCAGAGCAGCGTCCAAAGGATGCAAGGGCCTGGCTGGGGCCAGGAGGTCGAGGGTCCCAGGGCTCAAGAAGAGGGCATCACAGAGAAGCGGGAGTCAAAGCCAAATGCAAAATCCCCTCCGCGCTAGGGCCAATTTCTAAACAGTGCGTGGGGCAGGGGAAACCTTCAGAACCCCATAAAGAAGCAGATGGCAGGCTGAGAACTGAGCAGAAGCACAACGTCCGCAGCCTGGAGTGGAGACCGAGTGTGAAGCCACGTCTCAGCAGGTTAGAGTGGCACCCCCAGAAAAGCCCCAGATTCAGAGAAACATGTAACACTCTGGCTTCGAGCAAGCGCTAATTCAATCACAACCAACATAGTGTCAAGTGTACCCTGGGCACAACCAAGGTTCCCGGGTTCTGTGTCTGCCCACTTCCAGTCTCCCTTCCCTGAAATGCCTAAGGCAATAGAATCCAATGCCTCTGTGCCTTTCACTTAGAATGCTGGAAGTTCAATTCAAATCATGGCACATGCTTTTAAAATAACCGAAGCCTTTGAAAATCAGACCCACATGGGCTTAGCAGAAGTTTAGAAATCGTCAAAGAAAGAGGAGGAAGAGGAGGAGGAGAGGAGGAGGAGGAGGAGGAAGAAGAAGAAAATAATTTCTTACTAAAAGGAACACTTTGAGCATGGAGGCCGAGAAAGAGGAGGAGAAATCACGGACTAGGGGGTAGAAAGGTGTCCAGTTGAATAAAAGGGGAGACACTTGCCCCCTCAAAAGAGAAAGATGGTAAAATAGGATAGAAACAGGGAAGACATTAGGAGGGCTGATGAGTTGTTGAAGGTACAATTTTTAAAAAGTTTTTCCAAAGAAAGGAAATGCGTCAGAAGCAAATTTAAAAAAAAAATTGAAATTACCTGCAAGAAAGAGAAGAACTGAAGTTTTGATGCCTGCCACATGGTAGTCGTCAGACGGCTTTCTGTCGACTAGACAGACACTTCCTGGCGAAGGGTGGAGTCAAACCTGTCACAGACTGAAGCAGCGTCCTTGGGGATGTGGTCCTTTCATAGGGAGGACCCTGGGTCCTCCCCTGCCCCCCCTCCTCGTTACTGACCTCGAGAGCTGCTGGAGCCCTGCTGTGTTTCTACTGACTGGAACCCACGTCACCAGCAGGACTCCCTGGTGTTGCTGCCCAGACAGAAAGTGTGTTGCTCTGTTGGGCCTGGCATCGCTGCCAGTCAAACGCCCTCGGGGCCCCCAGGGACAGCAACACGCTGATGTTAGTGGCTCCACGTTTCCCGAGACTCCCTTTGTACAGCCCGTAGTTGGAAAGCTTCTGAGAATACCCAAGGAATGAACAAACCTGCCTTGCGATGAGCCAGGGTGCTCTCTCGGTGAGAGGGCGGCGGACGGTGCCTCACGTGCTTTGGGCGTGAACACCAGGCTTGGCAAAACTAAGGGTGAGCAAAAAAGAGGAAGACTTCACTTCCGGGAGACGGATTGCTGCAGTGGCTACGACAACAGGCTCGAACTTAACAATAACGGTCGGGGAGAGGGGAGGGGGCAGAACTCAGCGGTGATTCATTCCATCCTGTAGAAGGTCACCAAGGGTCAGAACTCACGTGAGGGCACCTGTCAACAGCCACAGCAGCATGTTTGTTTCACACACACACACACACACACACACACACACACGTCTCCGGATTTGGGTGGATTGGACTGGAGAAAACAGACAGCCATCGTTGGCACCAGCACGGACAGACTGCCATGTCTCTGCATGTCATCTCTTTGCAGGTCAATATGGTCCTGACGTGTCCACACTTCTGGCTGGGTTTGCTGATTGTCCCCATGATCTGCCTGGTTCAGAATTTACTGTGGATATCGTAAGTGAGAAGCGAGGTGGTGCCCCTCACCCTTGTTTTCCTTCCTAACTGCCCTTACCAATTAACCCGAGTGCCACCTGAGGATACAAGCAGGGTTCCACTGCCGATAGGCCCAGCCCAACTCAGGGGGACCCAGCAGGATAGAGTGGAAGAGCCCGTGAGAGGGTTTCTAAGGCTATACATTGCTATGGGAGCAGACGGTCAGTCACTTTTTTCTTCCCTGATGGGCTGGCGGGCTCAAGCAGCCCACCTGTCACCCCCTCCACCTAGGCTCCTTTGTGAGATAAAAGTAAGATGCTTTAATACCACGGGACGATGTTTAAAAAAATGGTAACTCCTATTGGAGCCCTGGTGGGGTAGTGGTGGTCAGATGGGCTGCTCACCCCCAAAATGCTAAGTCCCTGCTCCTCTTTCTTTGCCTCGAGAGATCTACAAGCCAGTCATTTAGAGAGGAAAGCGTCAGAATGCGCGAGCTTGCCTATGAAACTTGCCGATGCTGGCAGCTACTTCTTTGCACCAGGTCAGACGCCATCCTAGCCAGACAGCGGTTCTTTAAGCGACATCTTGGATGTCCTTTTTGGCAATGCATGCCATGCCGTTCTGCTTGAATTTGTCACTCCTGGCATAGAAAATCGTATTGACTTCCTGATTCAAAACAGCCACTACCAGTTCATTTCAGCTCCCTGATGCCTAGAATATCTATCTGTATTTGTCCCACTCCATCTTTGACAACTCCCGATTTTCCCAGATACGCACATTGTACACTCAAGTTCCAATTACCTGTTTTCAGTTGTTTCTTCTCCTTTGCAATCATGACTCATCAGCGAACGAAGGTCCCGAATGACGGAAAATTGGGCGAACTGAAACAGAAGAGGTCCAGATTTGTTTCCATTCAAAGCAAGGTGACACCACAGAACGTTCAAATTACAGAGCAGTCGCATCAATATCATCGGCAAGCAAAATTGTGTGGAAGATTTTTTTCCAGCAGCGGTTGCGTTAGTACATTGACAGGGAGATGTCAGAGGTTCAGGCTGGATTAGATGAAGAAGAATGGGGCATCAGGACTGGAGGGAGAGTTATGAACCACCTTCAGTACGCAGACAGCATGACCTTGCTTGTTGAAAGTCAGGGGTGCTGGAGGCACTTGCAGATGAAGATCAAGTATTGCAGCCTTCCATACGGAGGACAACTTATATAAAGAAGACCCAAATCGTCACAACAAGGCCAATAGGTCACATCATGACAAGTGGAGAAACGGTTGAAGTTGCCCAAAGAGTTTGTCTTGATTCACAACCGATGCCCTTGAAAGCAACAGTCAGGAGATGAGAAGATGGGTTGCTTTGGGTGTATCTGCTACACGGGACCTCTTTCAAGGGTGCCAAAGCAAGGATGTTACTTTGAGGACTCAGGTGCGCTTCACCCAAGCCATGGAGCTTTCAATAGCCTCCTAGGCACATTGAATAAGGAAGACTGAAGAAGAATTGACGTGTTTGAACTGTGATGGCGGCGAAGAATTTCGACAGCACCATGGACTGCCAAAAGGACTGACAAGCTTGTCTTGGAAGTGTGGCCAGAGTGCTTCAGAGAGGCAAGGATGGCGAGGCTTCCTCTCACAGGCTTTGGACTTGTTGCCAGGAGAGACCGGTCCCTGGAGAAGGACATCATGCTTGGTAGAGAAGAGAGCCAGGAAAAAGAGAGAGAGAGAGAGAGGAAGCCCTGGAGGAGATGGGTTGGCAACGGCAGCTGTAACCATGGGCTCAAACATAAGAACAATTGTGAGGCCAGTATGGAACTGGGTGGTATCTCATGCTGTTGTGCACCGCGCCCCTTTGAGTTGGCACAAACTCCTACCCACAGCACTTCACCACCACCACCACCACCACCGTACCACCACCACCGTTCCACCTTTGTTACTGTTTCGGAAACAGGTCCGTGGGCTCATTCTATGAAAGTGTGCCTGATTTAACTTGTACCTACTGTATAGGAGCCAGACCCTGTTCTCAGAGAATCACAGATTAAAGATGCATAATTGTGTTAGACAAGGTTCTCTAGAGAAACAAAATGAGGACACTTATGATTTTAGATTAGATAGATACATAGATAGATAGATACAACACAAGGGACTATAGTGGCTAATTAGTCCAGAGGAGACCCACTTTCTTCTTCTTCCTTCGTAGTGCTTCGCTTACCCGGGTCTCTTTCTTTTCCATATAAACCTTTCCCTCTCTTTAAAGAATCACGCTAGGATCCGTGCCGGAATTGCCTCATAGGGATATTGCAAGTTGTTCGTGAGTCTTCCTCCTGTGATGAATCTACAGTCTCTTGTCATACAGTTCAGCTTCTCTGACTGTTTGATCCACATGCGGATGGAATAAGTAGCCTATAAGATCGCCAATGCGCACCTTGCCCCATTCTAAACCAATCAGCCCTCCTTGTTCAGTGGGTCTCTGCGGTCAGGTTCCATGTGCACACACCTGGAGTTTCCATTCCACACTTTGTTGAGACCCACATTATCAAATGCTCTTGCACAGTCCACAGAGAAGGTAGACGTCTTTCTGGTGTCTGCCGTTGTCTTCCCGCTTTTTAAAAATATCAAATATATGACCGTCAAACCCATTCCGATTGACGGCAGACCCCTGTGTTACAGACTTGAACTGTACCATAAGATGTTCTTCTTTATGGAAGCAGGCCACAAGGCCTCTCTTTCTTCTGTGGCACCAAAGGGTGGATTTGAACCGCAAACCTTGACCTTAGTAATCGATCACAAACTTTGGGCAGCAGAGACCTTATACCTCCTTAAGCCAAACCCACCCGGCTGGTTCCAATTCAACAGCGACTCTATGTGCCCCGCCATGTCGTGCTTCCCAGGCTGTCATCTCTATGGGAACAGACAACCACGGCTTTCTCCCAAGGTTTCAGCTGCTCGCCTTCCGCTGAGCAACGGAGTGCTTAATCCGTGTGCCCCCAGCGCCACTCTTACCTAATGACACGCCGTCTCTTACCACAGGGTGTCCAGGAGGGCTGCGTGTCTTTCTCAGGGTGTGCAGCTCACCTGTTCTTGTTGTTTCAGCGTTTGCTTTTTACATTTCTTGTGTGACACAGGGTCCAAAACACCCGTCGGAAATCTCTGCTGCAGGAGGTTCGGGAGCTGGAGAGCAGCAAAGCCAGGAGTCAAGAGAATAATCTCCGCAGATGTGTCGAAGACAGGCGAGTCCACGCTCTGTTTGTCCCCGCTTCATGAAGGGGCCGTTCTCGACGCTGGCTCTCACCTTTCAACGCCCCCCCCCCCCCCCCCCCCCCCCCCCCCCCCCCCCCGCCCACCTCACCAGGCTCGGCCACATCCTGACCATTCTCGCTGGGTGAGCCGAGCGTGTCTCCTTGGCCAAGCGGCTCCTTCTCAGAGGGCATGTAGGCCTTTGGGGGTGTCGAGAGAGGCCTCCAGAAGGTGGCCTTGAACCAGACTCTGTGCTCCTGAGCTGGTGCTGGGGATGGTCCCCAGGTCAGCCCTGAAGAAGAGCTCAACATACCCCAAGACAGCAGACTGGCCTGCGTTTCCCTCACCCCTCTAGCTGTGCATTTCTCTGCTCCTTTCATCAGACTCTAAAACCTGCTATTTTGTATGCACAATTTCAATCTCTCTCCCCTAAGTCTCCCCTGGTAGGAGATGGACTTAAGCTGCTCACCACCGAGCGGGTGGTCAGAGCCCACCAACAGCTCCTGGGAGAAAGATGGTTCCCATGGGAGCCATCATCTCAGAAACTCAATGGAGCAATGCTGCCCTGTCCTAGACAGCCACCTTGAGATACCGGTCAGTTCTTAACCTTGATATTAGTGGACCACTCCCCACACTTGACATGCCCCATTCCTATGTACTTCTTCATATCTTTTCTTCTCCGAGTACCCAGAACCCCACAGTCTCGTGGCTTGTCTCCGATTGTATTAGCCACTCTTTCTCTGTTTCCTTTTCTGATTTCTCAGTGTCTCATGACACACTCATGGAACCTCCCCTCTTCTCAGTCTGCACTCACGCCTGTGACCGCTTCTCTCATGACTTTAAAGGTGATGTCACTGGCACCTTCCAAATCCAAACCTCCGGCCCAGACCACTTCTGATAACTCCAGACTAAGGTCCAAAAGCCATGTTGTCACACAGGCACCTCAACGCCACCTTGGAGTCATGCTTCTGCCTCCAAACCTACCCTATCCATCAGCAAATGGCAACTTCCCCCTCACAGGCACTCAGGACCCCAAGACTCTTGGAGCCTGTCTTACCCCCTTGTTCTCACATCCCACACCTGGCACATGGGAAGATCCTGTTCATGCAACCTTCCCAACGAATTCAGAATTAGACCACTGTCCTGAACCTGTTCAGCTCTCTTTCCCTGGTCCAAGAAAACTGTCAGTCTTCTTTCTGACTATTACATCTGTCACCTGCACATAGGTTTCCCTGCTTCCCCTTCACAGCCTGCTCTCAATTCAGCAGCCAGAGCCATGTCGACGATGGAAACTAGATCCGCCTCACCCTCCACTCTGCACCAGCCCCTGGCTTCCCTTCCCTTCTCACACTGCAAAGGGCAAAACACTTCCAGGGACTGACTCTGCTCCACAAAGCCTGACCCTACACACACACACACACACAACACACACCTGTTCACAATAGCACATGTCCACACATGCACATATTCACATATGCATGCAACATTCTAATTTACATGCATGAAACGCTCAATCACACATCTGGTCATGCACACATACCTACAGACGTGTGTGTAATTGCACACCTGCTCAGGAACACACTCAACAGTTTGAGAGTGGTGCTTGTGTCATTCTCGCTTAGAGTGGCGGTTCTCAAACCCTGGGTCTCGACTCCTCTGGGTGTTGAATGACCCTTTCCCAGGAGCCACCTAATTTCCGATGGTCTTAGAAACTGAGACACCGCTCCTCTATCAGTCTCCAAGGAGGTCCACCCACTGCAGATACACCCACACACCCAGCATGGAGACTGTGACCCATGCTACACCATGCTTCAAAGAAGATTTCTTGTATTTGTCATTGGAGAGCAATATTTCCAATATATAATTCCATAGTGTTTTGTGATTCATCACCATGCTTCAATGATGTTCAATTGATGACAATGAAAATGCATCCTGCGTATCAGATATTGACATTATGATTCATAGCAGTATCACAATAGCAATTGTGAAGCAGCAATGAAAACAGTTTTATGGTCGTGGGTCACGATCACATGAGGAGCATCAGGAAGGCTCAGAAGCACTGCTATTAGAGTCTATGGGTCAGGCAAGGTTGTCTCCTGAAACCCTGACCACCCTTCACCGCACACTTCACAGCACCTTTCACTTCAGGTACCAGAGCAGAAAGATGTCTGGTCTCCGGAGCCTGCCCTGCTCCTATTCTCACGGCAGGAGAGCTAGGACTTGTCCACACCGACTATTTTCCATCTGAATGATCGGGGGACAGGCACTTCCCGCTAACTGGACTCTGAGAATCTGCCCCTTGCACACTTCTGCCCAGAGTTTGAATGTGCATAAGGAGCAACTCATCTTTCCATCTCGTCCCATCACACAGTGCTGGGGCCTCGGGGGGCTGAGAACTCCAATGCAGACAGAGCACAACCATCAGCCTGTCCGGGGGCATCAGAAGGGCTCCCTGAGCACTGCCGACTTTTGCTCTTGTCTTCATCACCACCTCATGCCACCTCCCTGGATCTTATCAGATGGCACTGAGAGAGGACCATTTCAAATAGTAGGAAGGAGAGAAGATGAACAGGGTTAGCATTCCCATCTACTCCTCACTTAATGACTGCTGCGTCACCTGGCATCTCCATGTAGATGAGCCTTAAAACCTACTCTCTGGTGACTGTCGAGTGCGTGACAGAAGTGCGTCCACAGTAACGAGTGCCAGACGCAAGGCCGGAGGAACGCTGGCTATGATGCTTAAGGTTATGTAGCCTCTTGGCTGGGCCCTGGTTCTCAGTGGTTGGACAGTTACGTAATGATGTCATTTGGCAGTGATCATCCGATGTGATCATGCCCCTATGTTGAAAAGTGAGGACTGGGTGCAATTTTGTATTTGTATGTTTCACCGCTGTACCCAAACTATTCCCCAAGGTTGATAAACCCCAATACTGGGACATCCCCTGGGTGTTCCTCTGAGCAGGGTACCCTGTTCCTGCTCAGGACAGGCAACAAACTTTGTTCTTCTGGCTCTTCTGTGTGGCCTGGGTGTACCCTAGAGGCTTCTTAAAAACTAGTTTTATTGGTCTGGAATTCACAAGGCATACAATTCAATGGTTCAGTCCTACTAGTGGTGGTGCAACCATCACCACCATCTGCTTTTGAACATTTTCTTAGTTCTTGTGCTGCAGAGGGGCCCCAGCTGGCTCCTGCACCCTCCGACCATCTGGACAGACTGGGACAACCGAAGCAGTCAGCCCCTGTGTGCTGGGAGCGCCACCCAGTGTCGTCGGCCAGCATTCAGTCATGTGATGCAGCTCTCTGGGAATTGACTGGTTTTTGGAAACAGGGGCACCAGGCTTTTCCTCCTGTGCTCTCAGAGCCTGAAAGCTCTGCTGGCATTTGAAAGACCCTGGCACAGCTTCCAACATCACAGCAACACACGGTCCCGGCAGGACCATGAGGGAGCAGAGGGGTTGGGGTTGGTGGAGAACCCTTGTTTTTTTCCCCAACAGTTTTATTGGTCTGTAAGTCAACAGTCCAATCCCATCAAGAGGAGCGGTGCACTCATCACCACCGCCAGTTTCAGGAGAGTTCCTTCTTTCTTGTACCCCTTGCTCTTAGCCCCCCCATCTTCCCCCATCTGCCTCTGCCACACCCCCAAGGAGCCGGCCACTGTCTGGATTTACCTCTCCTGGATGTCCTACACAGAAAAACATCCAACAAACAAAGCTAACAAGAATAACAAAGTAAAAGAAATGTTAAAAAAAAAAGAGTCTCAGTTGAAAAGAAAGCGGCAAATACAAAAAAGTGGAACCGATTTAAACAGATCCTAAAGGAGATCCAATTAAGAGCGCTAACTTTTAACGTAACGACATCTGCAACCTCCCCTTTCCAATGCGTCCTGAATGTCCGCCTAGACCTCTGTGTTTATGCCCAGCAGGGGCTGCCTCGGGGCAGGCAGGTGCCCCAGGTCCCTGGGATTTAGGACGGAGGGTTCTGGGACTCTCAGTGTGGCCCCTCTCCCCCGCTGGAGTATATCCTTCTTGGTAGCCATCAGGAGTGTTAGCCCAGGAGTGTACTGCCTTCCCACAAGGAAAAGGTGTTACAGCATGCATTGCCAAACGTACCACTGCTCTGGGGAACCAGAAGGTCAAAGGACACTGACTGTCAGAGCCCTGATGGCACAGCAGTTAAGTGCTCAGCTGCTAACCCAAAGGTCAGAGGTGAGAGCCCACCAGCTGTCCTGCTTCTGAAAAGATTCACAGCTGTGGATACCCCCGGGAGGTAGTTCTACTCTGCCACATGGGCACAGCAGCAGCAACAACAATCTCTCTCGCTGCCCGGAGTCAATGCCGACTCATGCTGACACATGTTGTAGGGCAGGGAAGACCTGCCCCTGAGACTGTGATCTTTACAGGAGCAGAGAGCCTCATCTTTCCCCTGTGGAAAGCCGGGGGGTTAAACCACTGACCTTGTGGTTAGCACCCCAACTCAGAATCTCTACGCCATCAAGGCTCCCCACACGAGAGTGTACCATTTACTACCTACCCACTCTCTCTCTCTGGCACTGTGAGCTGGGTGTCCAAAGTCAACAGTTCAAACCCACCAGCTGCTCTGAGGGGGAGAGTTGAAACTGTCTGCTCCCATGGAGTCCTGAGGCCTCAGAAATCCTCCGGGAGCAGTTCTGCTCTGTCCCATGAGTCACAATGAGTCAGAAGGGACTTACTGGCAGTGAGGTTGGTTTTTTGAGGGGCTCTGAGGAAGAAAGGCCTGCCTTCTGCTAGTCAAAATCACAGCTGAGGAAACTCCACAGGGCCATTCTCACTGTCTCAGAAGGCTGCTATAGCAATGGTTGTGGGTTTGGTTTGGTTAGATTGGTTTGGTTGATTGAGTTGAATTGGTTTGGTTGGACTGGGCTGGGCTGGGCTGGTTTGGGTTGGGTTGAGCTGGTGGGGTGGGGTGGGTGGATTGGGCTGGGTTGGGTTGGCTGGGTTGGGTTGGCCTGGTTTGTGTTGGGCTGGGTTGGGCTGGTTTGGGTTGGGTTGGTTGAGTTGGTGGGGTGGGTTGAGCTGGGCTGGTTTGGGTTGGGTTGGGTTGGCTGTGTTGGATTTGTTGGGCTGAGTTGGTTGAGTTGAGTTGGGTTGGGTTGACTGGATTGGGTTGGGTTCATTGGGCTGGGTTGGTTGTGTTGGGTTGGACTGGACTTGGTTGGGTGGGGTGGGTTGAGCTTGGACTTACCTTGGCTTGATTTTTCAGCTCAGCTCTATGGAAAAGACAGTTAAGAGAGTCAAAGATAAGAGGCTCAGGGCTCTGTTACGTACTGTGCCGTTCCAGGAGAAACGCCTTGTCAAGAAGATCTTGATATACAATTCGAGTTATTTTCGATAGATGGACAGTTTCTTTACACTGTGCAGAAAGTTGTGGGGGGTTTGGGGGGCAGGGGGAGCTCCCACTCTTATGTGACAGCTTTATGACTGCCCTCCTCCTACCACCATCCCCCATGCTGAGACGGATCCCGATGGTCTGAAGCCAGGCTGTGTTTGCTGTCTGCTCTCAGGGTGAAGGTGGAGCAGGAGGTGTCTGTGCAAAGCCAGGCCTATGAGATCTTCTTCCGGAACAGCTCTGTGGACCAGAGGAAGCCACGTAAGTGACTGGGCACGGACCAAAAAGACGGGTCACGGAGGAATGAGGTCCTTTGGATGAAAAAAAGAAAGCAGAAGCCCTTCTGAGCATAGCAGTCTGTGGGTTTGGCCATTTTGTAGCAAACAAAACCTAACTCCTTTTACTTCATTGGGGCAGGGGTTGAGGGGGTCTGCATTTCAGATCATAGTGTGTGCTGGATTCAACAAGAGAAACCGTGTATCAAGCCTCCTATCAGCTTACCTTGCCCTGCCCCCCCCTTTGTGTGCCCCCCTCTCTCATAAGATTGCTCTGTTTCTTTCATCTGCGTTAGGCACCTCTCGAAGAGACAACTGCTCCCCTCACCCCCCTCTCACCCCTAGAGACCCTCAGAGTCTCTTTTGTCTTGGGTTTCTCACACAGCAGCCATGTATTCGAGGTGGCTCGGCCGTGGTGATGGAAGGCGGTGTCCTGGCAGCCGGTCTTAAAATGACAGGATCCGGACATGCAAACTTGCCCCATGTTTCCTTTCCATTCCCATGGACAGAACCGCTCATAACCCATCAAACAAAACAAAACAAAATAACATCTTAAGTGGAGGGGAAATATTGGGTTGCAAATCATTTTTACCCCAAGGAGACTCACCTGTGGCTTTGGGTCTGTTTGCTAACAGGGCCCACCTCTCTCTTCCAATGGGAAGAGCCACAGCCTATGTGGTTCCCACAAGGGTGAGTGTGGGGGGACGGGGTGGTGAGGGCTCAGTGTGGCGCAGAAAAAGGAGGTAAGGCCAGGGAAAAGAGGGAAAGCGTGAGCACTTATGGCCCCCAAAGTCATCAAGTCAAGCTGTCAACTGTCACTGAGCCAAGTTGAGAGACTCATGGAGAACTCATCCACCAAGGAACATGGCCGCCGTCTCCACCATCACTGGCCTGCTCCTGTTTGGCTGAGGTCACTGTGTCTTCTGAGCTCCCACTGTCCCAGGGGGGCCCTGGGGGGCCCACGGGCTGTTCGTGGGCTGGATTTCAGATGTCGGTCACAAAGCTTTTTCCTACCTTGTCCATCCCTGTCAGGAGGCTCCACGGAAACCCACCCACCAGTGGTCTTGGAAACAGCATCATAGCGACCCACAAGCCCCCACGGTGCAGCAGACTGACAGATGGGCGTGACTCTAGAGTTTGTGGGATTGCCAAGTCCCAGCCTCTCTGACTGTGCTTACCTGCCCCGCCCCCATCTCCTCATCTCCTCCCTCTTAAGTTTCATGTTGGTCTAGACCACTGAGTCTCTCTGGTTCTCTCTCTCTCTCTCCTCCTTTTCTCTACACTACTTCCACCCCTTTCGCTTCTTGTTCCTCCTGACCCGTCTTGGAAGAAGTACAGCCAGAATGCTCCTCAGAGGCAGTCAGACTAGGTCTCAAACACATCGGACCCGTGGTCGGGAGAGACTCATCCCTGGAGCTGGACATCGTGCTGGGTGAAGAGGAGGGTCTTCAGGGGCCAGGAAGACCTCCCTG
>PVJH01032909.1:0-22120 GCA_004026705.1 Nesogale talazaci | reverse complement strand
AGACACGCTCACTGATTCGGCTTTCCTCCTGCTGTTGGTGTCCTGGTGTGTGTTTTGTGAGATGGAGGAGGAATCTGCTGATTGGTGTTGGATATATGGGTTAATGTTGGACTTATGGGCTTGGGCTGCACTGGATTGGGTTGCTTTCTTTATGTACCTTTATATAAAACTCCCTCTTATCTACATGAGTTTCTGTGGATTTGTTTCTGAGCTTACTCAGTCTCACACAATCACCTTCAGAAAACCCAGTCACCAACAACCCCTGGAGCCGTTCAACTCTCTAAAACCCACAAGGGCCCCGTGGGCTGGAATCACAGCCATGGGTGGTCCGAACATGTTCGAATCCCGGGTGTATCAAGCCGTCCTCTCTATCTATAAACGTCACGTGCTCCCTTTGCTCGTCCTCCCAGCAACCCTGGGTGTAGACGCAGCTATGACCCAGTGTGGGGATTTGAAAGATCCTGTTGGCAAGAAATGCACACCAGGGACTTCCAGAAGAAGGAGCACGTCTGTCTGAGATGATGTGGAGCCAGAAGGCTCCTTCAAAGCGAGGATGGGAGACTGTGTCTCGCTAACACAGGAATTGCACATTGGAGGAGTCAAAAATGTTCTACAGAGAGAAGAACTTTTGATCATGATTACAGCCTCCCAGACCCACACCCACACACCCAGCTGGTGAAGACTGTCAGGGAAACAGCCCAAAACGCTACAAGAACGTCTCGTCTGACCTGGATTCTAGAAGTTTGTTTCTGGAAACTGTCTGCCCACAGGCGATTCCTGAAAAACAAAAACAGCCTAAGGGAAAATGGCTTCCACTGATTTTTTTTTCCAGACCACTGATTCAAAGGTGACATTAAGAGGCCAATGCTCTGCAGGTGTCACCCTCTTTGGCAAATCACACCAGGTGACACGGCCGGAGCTTGGGTAGAAATGTGTTATTTTCCCATAAAATCCCGGAACCCAGGACAGATAGACCCATAGGACCAATCATGAGAGTAGAGATACCAGGAGCGGAAGGGAAAGGTGGAGGGAGAAAGGGGGAACCGATCGCAGTGATCTACATACAACCCCCTCCCAGGGGAATGGACAACAAAAAAAGTGGGTGAAGGGAGACATCGGTCAGCGTAAGACATAAGAAAATACTAATAATTTATAACTTATCGAGGATTCATGAGGGAGGGAGGGTGGGGGAGGGAGGAGGAAAAATGAGGAGCTGATACCAAAGGTTCAAGTTGAAAGAAAATGTTTTGAAAATGATGATGGCAACTTATGTACAAATGTGCTTGATACAATGGATAGATTGTGATAAAAACTGTTGAGTCTCCGATACAATGATTAAAATATATATACACGTATGTGTGTGTATATATATATATATATTCCTGAAGTTAGTTATGACAGCAAAACATTTTCCCCCAGCTGCAGAGCATCTAGTCAGATTGAGTGCTGGCAGATCCCCTAGCCACAGGCAAAGGTCTGGAAGGGCCTGCTATCCAACATGGATCCTTATAATCCTGATTAGGCCGGGTCCAACTTGATAGTTGGCCAGTTGACCTCCTTCTAGACCCAACCTGAATTTGTTCTAGGTGCAAGGATCTCTTCTTGCTTGGTCCTGGCTTTGAGCATGTGGATGGAGGTCTTTTCTTTCCTGCTCATGGTAGTATTTTTATTTTTTTTCCCCCCACATCACTGCCCTGGTGGGAGTAGGAAGCCCAGCCTTGTTCCTGGAGAGCTGCTGCTGGATTTGAACCGTCAACCCTGTGGGCCGCAGCCCCACACACAACCACTGCGCCACCAGGGCTCAGCTGGTATTTGCATCTTTGTCTTGCCATTGTTTTGCCCTTACCACGTCGGTTCCCTTTTGTTCTTTATGGTTTCTGTTGGCTTTAACCAACAGAAGCACAGAAAGAGTGGCTGCCTCGAGATGCAAGGATTTGTAGGAGATGTAGGGTGGGAGGGAGGCGGGGAGTGAAGGCAGGAAGGGGCACTGGAACAGACTGTGATGGCACCGCTCATTTTAAGTCATGGGGTGGAAACAGATTGTGGTCATGATTGTATGATCCTTGTTGACGTGATTGAACGCTTGAATTGTATGATATGATTATGCCCCAAGAGATCCCACTCCACATGGATCAATAGCCCACGCCTCAAACTCTATGCTGATTTCCTTGTTTAATTTTCTTGGCCTGCTCACCCAAAGGTCAGCAGTTCGAACCCACCATGTGCTTTTGGGGAAGCCTTCCTGTCTGCTCCTAAGATGAGGAACGGTCTCGGGAACCTCACAGAGCAGTTCCTGGCTGTCCCCTCATTTGGCTGAGAGAGAAACTGACTTGACAGCAGCGGACACTGACTGCGCTCCTGCCTGAGCTGTCATTATTCCCCACTGACAGCAAGGCTTCGGATTGCCCGGTTTTGTCTGAATGGGTCGTTGTTTTCGTTGCTATGGTGTTTTATTTGGTCCAATTTTCTGGGTGGATTGGGGGGAAGTTTGCTATAAGATCATGGTAGGGCTGGGCCCCGGTGGCGTAAGTGGTTGAGTGCGGGACTGCGGCCCGCGGGCTTGGCGGTTCAAATCTAGCGGGGGTTCTCAGGAGCAGCACAGGGTAGCGCCCACGACCACCAGAGGCAGTGATGCCCCCCCCAAAAAAAAATCATGGTAATTTTCATTTGTGCTCCAGTATCGGTAGCTCTTTTGAGAATGAAGTTAAAAATGAAAGCAAAGCCAAAGGAGAAACGTTTTCAAAGGCCTCCGCTCGTTGTTAGACGCCAGGCAATCGCTCTTAGATTTCTAATTTAGCAAGCGTAATAGCTGTTTCCAGGGTCTGCCCATCCACAGCACGTGGGGCAAAGCCTTGCCAGCCTGGCTTCTGAGGGCCCCTCTGAATTATACCGTCACTCAAGGGAGAAAGGTTTTCCCACATCGGTTTGTTCTTGCTGTCACCTCCTACCCAGTTTTTTCCAACTCGGCGTCACCCTTGGAGCAACAGGGAGAAGCACCGGGAGGGCCTGAGCCGCCCTCCCACCGGCTGTCAGGTGTGAGCCCCTTGTCACAGCCACCAGCCAGTCCATCTCCTGGGAAGCCTTCCTAGATTCATACTTGGCACATTCCAAGGTCCAGTCCTTCACAGACGCTTGCAGCTGTCTCCTCTCGTCTGGAGTCCTGCTTCATCCTCAAATGAAGGCCCCGGTGGAGGCTTCCCTCTGTCCGCGTCCTTATGCCCGATGGCATTCCACAGAGGCAGCTCTTCCTCGGCCGTGCTTTGTGCCCCTTCCATCCCACAGAGTGTGCCCTCTGGCACCGTCTCTCACAATGTTCCGCTGCTGTTCATGACGCTTTCAATAGCGTTCTGCTGCGATTCATAAGCTGTTTAGCAGCTCCTTTCTCTGCAGTGGGCAGTCCATTCCATCTTTCTAGTCCAATCCCTTTATGGAAGTCCTACGGAAACGTGTTCCCCTGGAGCAGCCCTGCTGGATTTTGACATTGTGCCCAGCATGGTGGCAACACACAGGCCCCTGCGTGTGATAAACTGACAGACAAGGGGTGGGATTTGTGAGGACTCAGAGCAGTCCTGGGGGTGTAACGGCTACAAGTTGAGCGGCTAACTGCCAGGTCAGAAGTTCCAAACCACCGGGAGCTCCTGGGGAGAACGACGGGACTTTCTACTCCTGTCGAGAGTTAGTTAGTCTTGGGAATCCACAGGGGCAGTGCTAGCTGTCCTGCAGGGCTGCTGTGAACTGGCATCGGCTTGATTGGAGAGTGAGTTTGGGTTTATTCAGATCATTGAAAAAAAAGATGACATGGTCAGAAATTTCAATTGGCCAGAGATTCCAATTGACTATAGACATTGCTAAGGGTTCTGTATGGTCTGCCAGGTGGATGGGAGGAACGGGTGACAATCTGAGTTACTGCGCTGGGTCACACCAACCGCAGTGACGCCCGTGCTCTGGTCAGCAGCCCCGTGCGTGCTCCCAGCACCTCCGGCACTCCGTGGGATAACATACGGAGAACCGAGTTCCCGGAGTCATGCTGTCTTGAAAGACGCCCCTCAAACCCAGCTCCTTGGGTTGCCACTTAGCACTTTACACTGGGCACCACCCAGCAAGCCCAGTGAGGATCTAAGTGCAGGCAAAAGCTGAACCTGATCCAGAACATCCAAGGTGCAAACAGCCTAAATGTCCTTCGCCAGAAGGACATCATGTCCTGTATTTATCCAATGCAGCTGTGAAGATTTTACAATGTTTCGGTTACAAGATTTTCTTCAAGGATATTGTGAGGTTTACTTAGGCTTTTCTAAGCTGTATGTTTTGGGTCTTTTTCGTTCCTTTTCTCTCACTTGCCCTATTGCAGGCGTTGAGCTGACTTGGTGCAACTTGACTTTCTTGCAACGTTTTGGATCTTCCGAGGAAAGCATTCATGGGAACGACCTAAGTGTCCACCAGGAGAAGAATGGATAAAGAAACTCTGGTAGATACACACAGTAGAATAATATGCATCGTAAAACAAAACAAAAAAACAATGACTTAACGACAAACACCTCATGACACAAATGGACCTGGAGACTATTACCCTGAGGGGAAATCATCCAATCACAAGGGGACAAATGTTAGAAGAGACCACCAAGAGAAGGACTTTCGTACCTAACAGAATAGACTTTGGAGATTGTGGAGCAAAAGAGGGGGAGGGGGAGTTAAAGCAACGGGCTAGACTGTTGAGGGGTGTTAACTTGGGTGAAATGGAAGCTAGCTGTCCCCACGAGGGCGAAGTCGAGGAGCTGGTGAAGTCAAATCACTGGGGATCTTGATGAACAGTGTATATTGCTAAGGGCAAAGGTGATGATCTGGCATTTAAGCCTCACTTCATGTACAATAGAACATTGCTCTCTCTAAAAAAAAGAGGCATTTAGTCTTTCACTATGAAGTCTGATGATTACCATAGATTTTTTCAGAGATGTCTAATATTGGGTTGAAGTTCCAACTAGTCCAAATTGATGTGGTTGTTTCAAATCATGATTGGTGTTGAATTTTGACAAATGTGTGTTTGTTTTTTTATCTATTGAGATGGTTAGAAATCTTTCTTTTCCTTTTTTTTTTTTTAAGGTTTTTAAGATAGTGCAGTAGATTGATTTCAAAGGCTAAAGAACCTCGAATTGTGTTCTGGTTTGGCTTATAAAGAGTGTTTATTGTTATTAATTTGTGTATGCATTTTAGTATGTTTTTCTGTATATGAAATTCAGGTTAAGTAAGTCTACAGAGACAAGAATGGGATTAATGGTTTCTTGGGGGGATGGCAGGAGTGGTTGGAGAGAAATGGGAAGCTAATTGCAATGAGTGCAAGAAAGAAGAAAGTGTTCCAAAAATCTTTTTTATTTCCTTTTTTCCAAAATTTATTATAGTGATGATTATACAATTTTCCTCAGTGCATTTAAACTATTGAAATGTGTGAGATGTGAATTATATGTCAATAAAACTGTTTAAAAGCAAAAGTTTGGAAGTCATTCTCCCATGTGAACACACACACAAACACACAACAAAACAAGACCAAAACCACGGTCTGAAGGGAGAAGACGGGCATCAAAATGAGTCACTGGCCCCAGTTTCAGTGTATGCACACAGAGAGAAAGAGAAAGAGAGAATGCAGGCATTTGGAGATTATCTGCTTGTATTCTATAATAGTTAGGATCAAGTTCCACCGCTTGTCTGTCATTTTGTGATGCCTTGTGTGTTGTCGTGACCCCGGGAGGTATGTCACCGGCATTTCAATCCCAGCAGGGTTATCTTAATTAAAAATTAAAGCGCTTCAGCAGCGCTTCCAGTCCCAGACCAGCCGGTAAAGAAAGAAGAAGCTGGGGCTGGGCCCCGCTGGCGTAGTGGTTGCGCGCGGGACTGCGGCCCACTGGGATGGAGGTTCGATTCCAGTTCCACGGAGCAAAGGCTGGGCCTCCTACTCCCACCACCAGAGGGCAGTGATGCGGCCCCCCCAAAAAAGAATAAGCTGTCCACTTTGAACGAAGTAGCCACCGCAAACCCTAGGGATGAGATGGGCGCATCGTCAGCTATTGAAAACCAGACGACAAGAACATTGTCTGCGGCGGTGCCAGGGGATGGGCCCGTCCGAAGGCTCAGAGGACTGAAACTAAGACTGAGGAAGAGCTGCCTTCTCAGAGTAGAGTGGACAGTCACGACGGGAACGGAGGCGAGGCCGCGGGAGGAAAGCCTTCGAGACCTTCATCTGCTTATGAGCCATGACCCCACAGGAGCAGAAGCAGCTGCGAAACTCTACAAAGAATAAGAACTTGGGACTGGGCCCCGGTGGCGTAGTGGTTGTGCGCGGGACTGCGGCTCACTGGGATGGGGGTTCAATTCCAGCTCACAGGAGCAAAAGCTGGGCCTCCTACCCCCACCACCTGAGGGCAATGATGCCTAAAACAAAATAAAATAAATAAAAAGAATAAGAACTTGGGATGTCTGGAGTATGAATCGAGGACACTGGAGCTGTCAAAACTTAAATGGGATTCCTGGCGTTGGGTGCTATTGAGTCCGCTCCAACTCAGAACCCCCCTCTGCACAACGGAAGGAAACCCTGTCCAGCACTGGGCCCTTCTCACGACGGGGGCTCTGTCGAAGCATACCTATAGAGTTTTCCTTGTAGGAAACAGGGAGACCCCAAACTTGGGGAGTTAATTTCCCTAATGGCATTGTGTCTCAGCTAAAGATAGAAACAACCTCCTACAGTTAATGGGTCGCTCTCCCTGAAAGCTTTAGCCACGACTATCAAGAATCTACCCCCATCTTGACCTCCCTCTCCCATTACTTTTACCTCTAGTTCCGCCCCCTCATGACTGACCTATAGGATAGCCCCTTCTGATGACGTATACTGATCTGTAACTGTGGGTTTCAGGTGTCCTCCCCCCCCCAAAAAAAAAAGGTTATGTAAGCAAGGTAAAGTGTAAACTTGCTCTTACCCCCATACCCTGTTACCTTCTCTCCACGCCGACCACCAGACGGAGCTGGGGTGAGCATGCTACCATGCTATGTATCTGACTCTTATTATTTCATTCTTGCTCATGCTCTCTATAACTGTACTATAATAAATAACAATTATCGCTGTACAACTGTGCCTACCGCACCCGTGATGTGTGTATCCTGGGCTAGCCACCTCAGATACCTGACACACCTTTTCCTGATTTTAAAGCAAATGATAGTCCCTTGTTGATATAACTACTTCTTGATCCACGGGAAAGTTTTGTGTGAACACACCGAAGTGTTCTGGAATTTCCTCTTCTTCTCAAGGTTATCCACAGTTTGTGTGATCTATAAAGTCAAATGCCACTGTATATTTACAGAGAAATTAACTGGTATTGGACATTTTTTGGGAGGCGGCATTTTTGTGATATAACTGGTATTGGACATTTTTTGGGGGGGTGGTATTTTTTATTTATTTTAAAATAATTTCATTGGGGATTCTTACAGCTCTTATAACATTCCATACATCAATTGTATCAAGCACATTGGCACATATGTTGCCACCATCATTTTCTAAATATTTACTTTCTATTTGAGCCCTGCTATCAGCTCCTATGGGCCATTTTGAATCAGAAAATCACGTTGCTTACTATGCCAGGAATGACACAACCAAGAGGAATGATATTGCATTCTTCATCAAAAAGGACATTTCAAGGTATATCCTGAAGTAAAACACTGTCTGTGATGAGATATCTATATAAGCATTCAAGGACATTCCATCAATACAACTATTATTCAAATGTATACACCAACCATGAAATATTGCGATGAAAAAACTGGAGAATTCTACCAACATCTTCGCAGGGACCCAGATGGCATAATGGGGACCCATCAGGCCGTTATTCACAAGGTCGTCCGTCAGCTTGAAACCACCAGCCACTCCAAAGGAGAAAGACGGGGTTCTCTACTCCCATCAACAGTTAGTCTTGGAAGTTCACAGGGACAGAGCTACTCTGTCCTGTCACACCTCCATAAGTCGGCATGGAGTGAGTCCAGTATCAGGACTGGAAGACGGCTCTTAACCACCTGCAATGTGCTTGCTGAGTGTGAGGAGGACTGAGGCACTTTGCGCTCTCTCTCTCTCTCTCTCTCTCTCTCTCTCTCTCAAGTCATTTTATTGGGGGCTTTCACAGCGCTTATAAATCCATATATCCATTTGTACATATGTTGCCATCATCTTTTTGAAAACATTTTCTTTCTACTTGAGCCCTTGGTATCAGCTCATCATTTTCTCCCCTTTCCTCCACCCTCCACCTTCCTGAACCCTTGCTAGATTATAAATGATTATTGTTTTCATAGCTTTCATGGTCCGCTGTCTCCCTTCACCCAAGTTTCTGTTGTTACAGTGAGCTTTTAAGTTTAGTAACGCTTCAGTCTGAAATTGATCAAACATGCAATTGAGTTGCTGTTATTTTTGTTTTGTTTTGTTTTGTTTTGGGGGGGGCATCACTGCCCTCTGGTGGTCGTGGGCGCTACCCAGCCTTGCTCCTGAGAGCCGCGGCTGGATTTGAACCACCAAGCCCGCGGGTCGCAGTCCCGCACTCGACCACTTACGCCACCGGGGCTCAGCCCCCATGCAGTCGAGGTGCACTGATAACTATCAGCGGTTGGAATGCGAAAGTTGGAAACAGAGGGGCGAATAACAGTTGGAAAATATGCTATTCATGATAGAAACAAAGCTGAATGTCTCAAGAACAGTGACTTATTCCTAGCAAACACCTTTTTTCAACAACACAAATAGTGATTCCACATATGAATACACATGGGTTGTGCAGAAAGGAAATGGATCACATTTGTGGGAAGAAATGATGGACAAACTCAGTATCAGCAACTGGACCCAGACCAGGGGCGGACTGTGGAACAGACCCTCCATTCCTCCTGTGGAAGCTCAGCGTGAGGAGCCCCGGTCCTACAGTGGTTACGCAGAGCAGGCACAGTGTTGGAAAACCACAGGGGTCTCTGTGAGTCGGCCTGGACTCGATGGCAGTGAGAACAGGCTGAAGCCGAAGAGAATGAAAGCGTGACCCCAAAAGCCAGAACACTACCTTAAGTTCACCCCACCGAATATTTTGTTTGTTTGTTTTGTTTTTTTGGGGAGGCATCACTGCCTCTGGTGGTCGTGGGCGCTACCCAGTGCCGCCCCTGAGAGCCGCGGCTGGATTTGAACCGCCAAGCCCGCGGGCCGCAGTCCCGCACTCAACCACTTATGCCACTGGGGCTCAGCCCCATCCCACCAAATTTTGAGACCATCTCAGGAACAGATGTGAAGATCTGATGAGCTGTAGGAGGACATCAAAAACATCATTCATGATACTTATTCATATGCACACATGTTCCCGCACTCTCATGTAGTCACAAGCACTCGCTCCACTTCCACATGCACATACACACATACCCATTCACATTCATACATGCATACACACATTCACATACATACACATATACATACAATCACCTGCACCCAACCGCATACACTTATTCACACACACCTGCTCGTACGCATACATACACATGCTAGCATACACACATTCACACTGACACACACACACACACACCTGCCTGCACCCATACAACACTCACAGACTCATGCTCTCACCCACTCACACCTACCCACACTCACACAGACACACAACGCCCCCATATCTGTCACACACACTCCCACGGGTGCACACTCTCATGGCTTTCTGCTCTCCACGTGAAGGAAGGTGTGGCAGTCATGTACTCATGTCAGCTTCATGATTGGGAGTCTAGGGGTGGAGTCTAACTTGTCAGTCTGGAGATAGCCAATGAGTAACCGATGAGGCCTCTGTGTGGGCATGGCTTTCTCCTGAGGTTTCTGGGAAATCTCGCAGTATTTCCCAACATGAGAAGAGAAACTTGACTCTCTTTCTCTCACATGCTTCGTGAGTCGGAAGGAGGCTTTATAGATTAGTATCGAACAAATAGGCTAATATCGGACTTATGACATTGGACTGGACTGGGCTGGGAGGCTTTCTAACCTTTCCCTTATGGGTGTCTATGAATTTCTCTAGTCTACCCAGACTAACACAGAAGGCATTCTTCGACCATTGGACATCTGAAAAGAATGGAAACGTAGAAGCAACATAGGGACTTAGAAAGAATCACTGTCCCTGAATGGGGGGGGATACCATGAGGGAACCCTTCGTTTGCATGTCGGAAGCCCACACTGGCCATTGGCCTTAGAGGTCGGAGACTAACAAGCTGCTGCCTGGGACCACAAAGGGTCTGTCCACTAAGCAGCTCTGAGCTGCTGCTCACACAGCAATACCCTGTGATGGAGCAGAATCCTGGCTGGATTTTGAGCTACCTCCACGGAATGTCTCTTCTCCTTCCCTGCCACCTCCCCCCTACCTGCCCCCCTGTCCTCCAGCTCCTTCACCTCCATCCTGGGCTAAGCCGCTGCTACTCGGCATCAACGAACCATGCCCAGCAGCTTCCCTGTGCTCTCCCAGGCTCCCTTCCAACCCCTCCCCAGCCGGAGCAGTCGCTCCCCAGTGCCAAGCCAATTACACGCTGCTTCAACCTATGGATGGTTTCGACAGCATTAGCAACGAAGCCCTAACCGACCCCCGTAGAGGCTGTGTGGTTTGATCCTACCCACCTCTCACTCTTCTCCTGCATCCTCCCACCGCCCCCTTCTGTAATCCAGGTACACTGGCCTTTTGTCTAGTGCTGTTTTAAGTGGAATTCCTCGAAGGGTGCCCTGCTCCACTCCACCTCAGGGCGGCTTCCTCTGTCTTTGCTCATCACCAACATCGAGGCTCTCAGCTAGAATGGCACCTCCTCCGGGAAGCCTTCTCCAGGCCCTGTCCCTGCTGGCTCTTAAGTGCCATCAAGACTGTGGTCCACTGACGAGGCCCTCATGTATACCAGAATGCCACCCAGCCTGGTCCTGGGCCAGCCTCACAATTACTGGTCATTCAGAGGCTCCCATGGTAGCCAACAGACCAAGTCGTTTCATCTTCCCTGAGTCTCTACTTCAGGGAACAAACGTCTTTTCCTAGCTATTGGTCTGCCCTGATGACACGCCCAAGGTAAGCCTGACAAAGCCCCAAGAGCTTCCCTTCTGTGACAGTCCCTTAATCTGGTGTCAGTTTGAGGATCAATGTCTTGTTTTTGTGCATATTATTATTTCAGCAGGCCTGTCTAGATAAAGATAAGTGGGATAAACATAATGGAGGAGAAAACAGCAAGACCACTGTTCTGGGTGGGGGCATGGGAGAGGAGGAGGTGGGGGAAAGGGGGTGGGTTTTAACAAACCCAGGCACAAGGGAACAACAAATGATCCAAAATCGATGAGGAGGAGGGTATAGGAGGACTGGCAGGGCTTGATCAAGGGCATTGTAACCGAGAGGAATTATTGAAACCTAAATGAAGGCTGGGCATAATGAGATGAGAGGAAAGTAAAAGGAAAGAAAGAAAAGAACCAGGAGGCAAAGTGCATTTATAGATGTCTAAATATAGGCATGTACATATGTAAATATATTTATATATGATGATGTGGAAATAGATTTATGTGCATCTATTTATACATTTAGTATTAGGGTAGCAGAAGGACATTGAACCTCTACTCAAGTACTCCCTCAATGCAAGAACACTTTAACCTGGCAATCCATGATGTTCACCTTCCCGACACAATCGCTTAAAGACAAAGTGGGTACATAAGCAAAGGTGGTGAAGAAAGTTGATGGTGTCCAGCTATCAAAAGATATAGTGTCTACGGTCTTAAAGGCTTAAAGCTAAACAAGTGGCCATCTAGCTGAGAAGTAACAAAGCCCACATGGAAGAAGCACACCAGACTGTGTGATCATGAAGTGTCAGTAGGATCAAGTATCAGGCATCAAAGAACAAAAAAAAAAAATCATATCATTGTGAATGGGAGGGGGTGCAGAGTGGAGACCCAAAGCCCATCTTCAGGCAACTGGACATCTCCTTAAAGTAGGGTCTGGGGGAGGAGACGAGCCAGTCAGGGTGTAGTGTAGCACTGATAAAACAGACAACTTTACTCTTGTTCTTTAATGTTTTCCTCCCCTTCCCCCGCCCACTATTATGATACCAATTCTACCTTACAAATCCGGCTTGACCAGAGCATGTGCACTGGAACAGATCAAAGCTGGAAACACAGGGAATCCAGAGCAGATACGGGAAAGGGGAAGGTGGGGACGAAAGGGGGAAACTGATCACAAGGATCTACATATAACCCCTCCCTGGGGGATGTGCAACAATAAAGGGGTGAAGGGAGACTTCAGCCAATATGAACCATGAAAAAATAATAATCTATAAATTATCAAGGGTTTGTGAGGAAGGGAAGGTGGGAAAGGGAGGGGAAAAGATGAGGAGCTAATACCAAGGATTCAAGTAGAAAGAAAACGTTTTGACAATGATGATGGCCACAGATGTACAAATGTGCCTGACACAATGGATGGATGGATGGATGGATTGTGATGAGTTGATGAGCCCCCAATAAAATGGTTTTTTTAAAAAAAGAAAATAGCAGGGCTTCATTTGATCTCGCCCCTTTAGTGATTTAAAAAAATTAAATCATTTTATTGAGGGCTCATACAACTCTTTTTTTTTTGTTATTTTTAAATCACTTTATTGGGAGCTCATACAACTCTTATCACAATCCATATATCCATCCATTTTATGCAAAGCACATTTGTACATTTGTTGCCCTCATCATTCTCAAAACATTTGCTTTCTGCTTAAGCTCTTGGTACCACTTCCTAATTTCCCCCTTCCCTTCCTGCTCCCCCCTCCCTCATGAACCCTTGGTAATTTATAAATTATTATTTTTGTGATATCTTACACTGTCCGATGTCTCCCTTCACCCATTTCCCTGTTGTCCGTACCCCAAGGAAGAGGCTAGATGTAGATCCTTCTAATCGGTTCCCCCTTCCTACCCCACCTTCCCTCCACCCTCCAGGTATCACCACTCTCACCACTGGTCCTGAAGGGATCATCTGTCCTGAATTCCCCATGTTTCCGGTTCCCATCTGTACCAGTGCACATCCCCTGGTCTAGCTGGATGTGTAAGGTAGCGTTGAGATCATGAGCCTGGGGGGAGGAACCAAAGAACTGAGGAAAGTTGCACGCTTCATCATTGCTACACTGCACCCTGACTGGCTCGTCTCCTGCCCGAGACCCTTCTGTAAAGGTACGTCCCATCTACAGATAGGCTTTGGGTCTCCACTCCGCACTCCCCCTCATTTATAGTCATATTATTTGTAGTTCTTTGATGCCGGATACCTGATCCCTTTGATATCTGGTCATCACACAGGCTGGAGTGCTTCTTCCATGTGGGCTTTGTTGCTTCCAGCTTGTTTGCTTTGATCCATTTTAAAGTTGTTCTAGCTTTCCATATTTTCTGCATTCTTTTCAGCTCAGGTTTTCCTCTGTTTGTTGTTATTGCTGTTAGCTTGCTAATGTGTTTATTTGTTTCGTTTTGTGTGTGTTTCGGGATGTGAAATCCAGGGTGGGTGAATCTTTAGAGGCGGCCGCAAGGTTGGGGGGGAAATAGGGAGCTAGCGCCAAGAAGTTACAAGAACGAGGAACAGAGTCTAACATGGATTGTAGTGGTGATTATACAACTCTTACTGATAGGATTGTACGATTGAATGTTATGCTTTGTGGACCTTGTCCCGATAAAAGGGTTTTTAAATAGATAGAAAGAAAACTGCAGGGCTTGAGTCAGGGCGAGCCACCTCCTCCCAGGGACGCTTCCAATTCACCCCATGCCAAGCGCCCTCTGGTTTCTTGATGGCTGCGGTGCGGGTCATGAGGAGCTTTGTGTTCTTTCCAGTGAGCCGTCATCCACACCGAAGGCTGCAGTCGTCGGTCTGCATCAGCCAGTGCCTCCAGTCCTCCTCACTCTCCGCAAGCAAGCTGGCGGCGTCTGCGTGCGTGTCCCAGGCCAAGTGCTTCTCCAATCCTGATGTCCCATCCGTCCCCATCTGGTCCAGCTTCTTTGATTCCTGGACTTTGTCTGGCGAGAGGAGACAACCTGGGAGCACACCTTTCCTGATGTTAAACCAGGTGGTATTTGTCACGCCAGGTTCTGTTTCCAGGATCGCCTCTTGGTTCGTGCATACGGTCCCCGTATGCTCATTCTCCTCAGTAAATAGATCCATAGTCTGTTGTGATCCACACAGGGGTCCTCAAACTTTTAAAAGAGGGGGCTAGTTTCACTGTCCCTCAGACCTTTGGAGGGCCAGACTATAGTTTAAAAAAAAAAAAAACCATGAACAAATTCACTGCAGCCTAGGATGAGTTGACTGCTAAGCAAGATAAGCAGCGGCGCAAAAACACCCAGCGGGCCGGGTAAATGTCCTCGCGGGCCACACGTGGCCCGTGGGCTGTAGTTTGAGCACCCCTGGTAAATATCTTTCTGGTCTTCTCTGCTTTCATCTGACATCAGCAGTGATCTCCCTTGTTCCACATCCCCTTTCAGAAACTGACTTGAATTTCTGGCAGCTCCCTGTCTGGGTACCAGCTGTAATTGTTTCTTCATAATAGTCAACAAAATGTTACTTG
Organism: Nesogale talazaci; assembly: GCA_004026705.1. NCBI lineage: Eukaryota > Metazoa > Chordata > Mammalia > Afrosoricida > Tenrecidae > Nesogale > Nesogale talazaci. The sequence goes on along the minus strand of PVJH01032909.1, from coordinate 7,543 downwards.
CACGTGATATTAATGACATCATTCGGTAATAATGATTATTATTCAATAGCTTGAATATTGTTTGATTGCCTTTCTTTTGTTTTGGGGGGGGGCATCACTGCTCTCCGGTGGTGGGAGTAGGAGGCCCAGCCCCACTGCTGGAATTGAACCTCCGTCCCAGTGGGCCACAGTCCTGCACACAACCGCTACGCCACCAGGGCTCAGCCCTTGATTACCTTTCTTTGGGAAGGGGCAAATACGGGTCTCTTCCAGGTCACTGGCCAGACAAGTGTCTTCCACATTTCTCAGCACAGGGCAGTGAGGGCTTTCAATCTGCACGCCATCAATTCCTGGAGGCCTGATGTTGAAGCGGTCACACCTGGGGATGCTGGCCACAAAGATGACGGTTCTGAACCACCAACATCTCCGTAACAAGCTGCGGAGAGCCTTGGGAAGGGTGGGACTTTCCAGAGCATTGGTGTGTTCACGCAGGACTTGCACCTGGATCCAGAGGCAGTTGTGTGAACTGACCAAGGGCAGACTGCCTGGTTTGAAGTCAGGAAAGATGAGCCACGTGTTTGCCTCCCTCTCACCGTACTTGTTCAATCTGTACGCTGGGCAAAGCTTCAGAGACACTGGCTTAACTGCAGAAGAATGTGGCGATGGGATTGGAGGAAGATGCATTCCCACGCGGATATGCAGATGGCAGAGCCGGGCGTGCGGCAAGGGGAAGAGGGCTTGTAGCACCTGATCAGGGATTTTAGCCTTCGATCTGGATGACACCTCGATGTCAAGAAGACCCAGAAGACTGTCACAAGGAGACCCGCAGGTCACAGGATGATGAAAGGAGACAGGATTGACGCTGTCAAGGATTCTGTCTTGCTTAGATCCCCAGTCGATGCGCATGGCGGGAGCAGTGAGAGATCACAAGGTGAGATGCACAGGCCCAATCTGCGGACGCATTTCAACGGGGGTCCGGGGGCGGAAGGTACGACGGACTGCTGAAAGGACAAGCCCATCTGTCCTGGATGAAGTGCAGCCAGCGTGCTCCTTGGGTGCGCGAGACGTCGCCTTACATACCGGGAGCAAATTGTCAGGAGAGACCAGTCCTTGGAGAAGGACACCGGGCTTGGTAAAGTAGAGGAGAGGGGAAAGAGAGGAAGGCCTGATGAGAGCGGCCTAGAACTTCCTCCAAGGCAGTTCAAGGTCTTGCGAGGAAGTTCTAGGATGCTCTCATGAAAGGCCCTGGCTAAGACGGAGTCTACAACAATGGGCTCAATGGGGTCAACTGTGCAGACGGGCCAGTGCCTCGTTCTGTAGTGCACAGGGGGGCTACGGGCTGCCACCAGCTCGGTACCACTGAACACCAAACAGCTCCACAGAAGAGAGACCAGGCTTGCTAACCCCATGAAGAGAGACAGTCTCAGAAACCCACAGGGGCCGTCTATGCTGTCCTGCCGGATCCCCACGAGCCAGCATCCGATGGCTCCGTGGAAGTGGTTTTGTTTTTCATTAAAACTTACTGCAGCTGGGACGTCTTCCTCCAGGCCCGCTGGTTCTTGATCATGGACTGCCACTTGAGATCGTTGAATGTGAACTGCTCATTTTTTGTACAGTGACGCTATTGCCTGTTCCTCCTACCTTCTTTCGATCGTTCAATATCCTCTTATTATTCACTATTTTACCCATAAGACCTTCCAATATGACAACCTGAGGCGTGACTTTTCTTCTGTGGTGCTTTCAACCTGAGATAGGCCGAGCGTGCTCTCCCTCCTTGGTTTTCTCACTACAAGTCTTTGCACAGATGATGATAAGACTTTCCTCTGCCTTCTCGAGCTGCCCCATGGACATCTTCCACGCAGCTTTTGACTACCTCCTTTCTTCCAGTTGACTCCACGGTCAAGAGCAAGTTTCCCTGTCTCTGCTGACATCCGCTTTGACTGTTTCTTTCCTTCCTCTCTTCTTTTTTTTTTTTTTTTGGGGGGGGGGCATCACTGCTCTCCGGTGGTAGGAGTAGGAGGCCCAGCCCCACTGCTGGAATTGAACCTCCATCCCAGTGGGCCGCAGTCCCGCCCACAACCACTACGCCACCGGGGCTCAGCCCCTCTTCCTCTCTTCTTAATGAACTCTTCTTTCTCCGTGGATGATGGTCTGGGTGCTTGCCAGGTGTTCTGCTACCGATGTGCAAGGAATCACATCCATGCCTGAGATGGTCTTGAAATGCAGGCAGGATAGACTCAAGATCTGCTGTTGGCCCGTGTTCACTCCTTTCCATGTTCTCCAACTGCACCTTACCCAGGAGCGAGCCATTGATGGTCTGGTCCATAATCGGTCCCTGGCTTTGTCTGGGTGTCTGAGCTTCTCAGATGAAGTCCATTGGATGCCGCTGTATTTCATCTGACGAAGTCCAAGTGCACACTCACTCACCTTTTGGGCGGTTGAAAAAAAGGTCTTTGGACTGAAAGAAGCTATTGTGGTCCGGCAACATCCTCAGGCCATCCCTGGCTTCATTTCTTAAATCTTCTTTCTATACAGTTTCCGAGACTTGAAATCTTGACTGGCGCAGAAAAGCTCCTGCAGGAGAAAGAGAAGACCGCCCGCTCCCAGAAAGACTGCACCGTGGGAACCCTGTAAAGCCTCATGTGCATCAAGGTTGTCTCCTCTCGCCAGACTTATTCAACCTGTGTGCTGAGCAAATATTCCGCGCAGCGGGACTCTTCGAAGAGGAGCGTGGCATTGGGATTGGAGGAAGCTTACTAGCGACCTGCCCCACTGGGAGGGAGAAAGACTCAAAGCATTGCTGACAAAGATCAAGGCTTTTCATCTGGTGCCAATTCAATGTCTAGAAAACGCCATCCTCACGCCTGGATCAGCAGACAACATCCGGATACCCGGAGGAAGACCGGCGTTAGCAGGCCTTTCCTTTTGTTTGGATCCACAATCAATGTCCATGGTGGCGGCAGCCGAAAACTTCAGGGACAGGTTGAGATGGACCAGCATCCCCTGAACTGTGTGATCAGAGTCCTCGAGACGACAAAATTCCCTGGTTATGAGGTAGGACGCGAGCCTGTCCCTCTGTCCCTGTTTTTTCCTCTTTGTCAGAGACATTCTCTCCCTCTTCTGGACACCTAGTCTGCTTGCGGCTCAAGCCATGGGGGTGAATTCCAAAACTTTAACCATTGGTTCATTACCCTTATCCGCGTTTTAGTATTAAAAAGTGATCGATTAGGGCTGAGCCCCGGTGGTGTAGTGGTTGTGCACGAGACTGCGGCCCATTGGGATGGAGGTTCAATTCCAGCAGCGGCTCCACAGAAGCAAAGGCTGAGCCTCCTACTCCCACCACCAGAGGGTAGTGATGCCCAAAAAACAAACAAACAAAGTGATCGATTGAAAGGTGTTTTATTATTTCAGCGTGATATGAGGACATAGATGAACGTTAAAAAAAATGTACAGGGGCTGAGCCCCGGTGGTGTAGTGGTTGTGCGCAGGACTGCGGCCCACTGGGATGGAGGTTCGATTCCCGCTCCCAGGAGCAAAGGCTGGGCCTCCTACTCCCACCACCAGGGCAGTGATGCTTAAAATAAAATATAAAAAAAAGAATCTCTGATGACATTAATCCTATTTTAAAAAATGTACAAATGACATGAGTGAACAACATTTGCTTTTCGCTTCTGGGTTTAAGGCTCCTTTTCCCATTCTGTGATTTCCAACCTGTCAGTGCACTTAATTATTTTTCTTCTTAAACACCAAATCAATAAAAGTTAAAAGTAATTTGAATTGAAATTCACATACCATAAACACCCCCCCCCCCCAGTGTAACATGAACAGTGCTCCTGCCGTCAGTGCATTCCAAGGGTTGTGCAGCCATCAGTTGGAGTTCTAAGCTTCTGCATCATTGTAGCCTCTGACCACATTCCTTCCCCACCCTTAGCAACTGTCAGTCTTCACTTACCTAGTCTGCTGATTTCATGTACATTTCATGTGAGTTCCAACAAAACAGGACTTGGGTCTCATTTCTTTCATTTTGCAAAGTGCATTAAAGACTCCTCCACACTGTAGCATGCAAAAAAAAAATGTACAAATGGCTGAGCCATGGTGGCGCAGTGGTTGTGTGCGGGACTGCGGTCCACAGGGTTGACGGTTCAAATCCAGCAGCAGCTCTCCAGGAGCAAGGCTGGGCTTCCTACTCCCACCAGGGCAGTGATGTGGTGGGGGAGGGGGGTTGGGAACAAAACACCAGTCTGAAAAAAATGTGCAAATGCTCTTCCCCCAGGGGAGTTTGTTTTGGAGGACAGGACTGAAGCTGCAGCTCAGGGAGAGGGACATGCCTGACCAGAGCACACGAGAACAAATGAAGGGGCAGGAGAGAGTGGAGTGCACCCTGGCTCACTGAGCCTTGAGGACGAAATCCCCACTCAGAAGAACCAATGCACAGAGAGGACCATATGGCCGGCCCTACTATGACACACGGCGTCCCTCGCTGACCCAAGGCCCTACGGGGACAACAGTGGAGAAGCAGGGTCAGGATTGTACCCTGTCTGACCCCACCACACCACGGCAAAACACTAAGGGTGTGTAACATTCCATGATGCTCACCTTTCCGACACCATCACTGAAGACAAATGTGTGCATAAGCAAAGGTGGTGAAGAAAGCTGATGGTGCCTGACTATAAAAAATATAGTATCTGGGGTTTTAAAGGCTCGAAAGTAAACAAATAGCCATCTAGCTCAGAAGCAACAAAGCCCACATGGAAGAAGCACACAGCTTGAGTGACCACGAGGTGTCAAAGGGATCGGTAATCAGGCTTCAAGAACTAAAAATCATAACATCGCGTGCCCACCTTCCTGATAGGATCGCTGACAACAAACGTGTGCATAAGCAAAGGTGGTGAAGTCAGCTGATGGTGCCTGGCTATCGAAAGATGTAGCATCTGGGGTCGTAAAGGCTTAAAAGTAAACAAGCGGTCATCTTGCTCAGAAGCAACAAAGCTCACGTGGAAGAAGCACACCAGTCCGTGTGCCCATAGGGTGTGGAAGGAATCAGGTATCAGGCATCAAAGAACTAAAAATTATATCATTATAAATGAGGGGGACCCAATTATAATTATTATCATTATATCATTATAAACAGAATGGGGACCCAAAGTTCATTGGTAGGTGAGGTGACATCCCCTTACAGAAGAGTCACAGGGAGGAGCCAGTCAAAGTGCAGTGTAGCAACCATGAAATATGCAACTTTCCTCTAGTTTTTAAATGCTCCCTCACCCTCACTATCATGATCCCAATTCTGCCTTACAAATCCGGCTAGATCAGGGAATGTTCACTGGTACAGATAAAAGCTGGAAACATCGGGAGCACGGAGGTGAAAGTGGTGATACTGGGAGGGTGAAGGGAAGGTGGGGTAGAAAGGGGGAACCAGTTGCGAGGATCTACGTATAACCTCTTCCCTGGGGTCTGGACAACAATTACAATGATAATTTGTAAATTATCAAGGGTTCACACAGGAGGGGAAATGGGGAGAGAGGGGAAATATGAGGAGCTGATACCAAGGCCTTAAGTAGGAGGATGTTTCGAGAATGATGATGGCAACAAATGTACAAATGTGGTCTGCAAAAATGGATATATGTATTGATCGTGATGAGTTGTATAAGCCCCGAATACAAATTTTAAAAACCATACAAATGTGTTTTGCATGTAGTGTATGTATGTATGGATTGTGCTAAGAGTCGTGTAGGTCCCTGGTGAAATGACTGGGGGAAAATATGTAAACATATATACAAACACACACACTCACATACAACAACTGTAAAGAATTTATTCTTGTCTTTAAAAAAAGGAAGGCCTTTCTTTTTTTAACTTTTATTTGCTTGTTTGTTTTGGTGGCATCACTGCCCTTTGGTGGTGGGAGTAGGAGACCCAGCCTTTGGGCTGGATTTGAACCTCCAACCCAGTGGACCACAGTCCCATGCACAACCACTACGCCACCAGGGCTCAGCCGGAAGGCCTTTCTTAAGAAAACCTCAGGTGAAAAATGTTTTGGAAATGATGGTGGCAACGTATAGTGAAATATGCTCGATACCATTGATGTATGTAATTTTGTAAGAGGCCCCAATAAAGTGATTTAAAAAAAAAAACAGTGCAGAATGTAAAATTTGTGAGCCCAGCCAAGCACTTAGCCAGAACCTTGATTACACGGGCCATTTGAACAAGCAGTTCGCCAAATGTAATAAAAAAGTAGGTATCTGTTCTGCAGAGTTGGTGCTCGCTGGCTGTGTCCCTGCATTGGTGTGTGTGTGTGTGCGTGTGTGTGTGTCTTGCATGGTGCCTGGCCAACCCGCTTTGCTATCTGTTCCCGGCAGAGAGAACAGGAGGTGTTTCCTTGGCAGGACACGCAGACCCTCCTCTCCGCTTCAGTTGTTACAGGGAGTGAGGGCTTCAAGGCCGTGGGAAACTGACACTCCTGAAACTGAGCAGCGAGACTCTGTCTCTCCCCTCCTCTGTGTGACTCAGGTGTGGGGGAGCCCGCCTGCCTGTGTGTGAGTCCCTCCAAGTCATTCTGGCAACCTCGGACCCTGTTTTGTCAACCATGCAGATTCCGACAACAACACAATGTGTGAGAAATGCCCCCTGGTAACTCCCGCTTTCCCCGCGATGTTATACAGAAAAGTGGCACGTGGCCCTTCACTGGATGTTCATTCACTCCGGAAACTTGTGTGGATGAGACTCTGACAGGCACTTGTATTCGAGACAAAGAAAGAAAAGAATGATGATGTACAAGGGGCTATGGGGGGAGTCAGAGCAGCTTGCCAAGAGAGGGGGCAGGTGAGATGTATTTTGAAGGAGGTGTAGGCTTTTCCTGAGTGGCGCCAAGAGACACAACTTGACCCCTGGCACAAGGATAGTATGTGCTGGTGGTTGGCGCTAGGGAGTAGCCCCCGCTGGTCTGAGGATGAGGGGAAGTTCTGCATGGATCAAGGAGGGTGGAAAATCCTGAAAAGGATCTCGTTGGTGGAGTCCAACTCTAATGCTCTTAGGGGTAGGTGCTTTGCCTTCGTCGCAAGAGATACGGGAAGACCACACAGATTTGGAGTGCACGGGATGGGTCTTGAGTCTTGATCAAATTGGGGCTGGGAACGCGTGCTTGACACAACGGGTTGTAATAAGGGATTGTGTGCGAGCCCCCAATAAAATGATGTGGGAAAAGATTCGGTGCTCGGAACTGGTTTGAACTGGTCCAGAGGGCGGTGATGAGGTCAGGCTAAGGGAAGTGTAGCTGAAGCAGAACCAAGCCAGGGCCCCTGATTCAGGAACTGCCCGTCTCTATCCCTTTGTCACTCCGTGTCAAAGCCCTTGTTGGGAGAAGCTGTGAAGTCAATTTCTAGGGTCATGGAGACCTTTCAGAAGCAAAATCATCAGGCCTTTCCTCCAAGGTGACTGGAGGTCAGTCTGACCCGCCAACCCTTCCACTAGAGACGGGTCGCTTAATCATGTGCATCACCGAAGCGTTAGCAGACTTCTTCTGTAAAGATGTGACACGTGAGCTGGGCCCCGGTGGCGCAGTGGT
>PVJH01032908.1:0-20000 GCA_004026705.1 Nesogale talazaci | reverse complement strand
CTTCCCGGATCTGTGGGGACTGCTTCCCAGAAAACTCAGCCCGTTAGTGGAAGTGGTGCCGAGGACACAGACCAGGGCACCGGAGCCCACCCATGGCCTCTGGGAGACCCCTTTCATGCTTCAGCCTCAGCCACGGTCAAGGTGTGGTTCTCTTCCTTGTCATTCAGTAAAGGAATTCGTGAGCAACATTCTGCACTCAAGGAACCTTGGTCTTCACGCTCTCCAACCCCCATCTTCCACAGCTCCGGGCAGCAACGCCTGGGGTGTGGGTGGAAGGAACTGGTCACCTGAGCCAGCCTTGAATCCTGAGTCTCTCAGAGGCCTTCTGGTAAGAACTTCTTGCAAGCATCCTGTGACCAGCTTCAGCTGTCCGCTCAAACTGTCCATGCCCCTGTAACTTGAGACCAGCCATGTTGCTTATGAAGAACATTTGTTGACATCCTTCTCTCTCTCTCTTAATTACAAAAACATGCTTGTCCACTCCCAAATTTTAAATCATGTTTTCCAGAGGAAGTTAGTGGTGGGTTTTTTACCCACCACCCGGGTGGTAATTGACCAGCTGTCTGTGTCTTTGTTAGTCTCATGATAATGAAGAAACTATTCTATGTGTAATGTGAGCAAGAGACTAATAAATCAACTGTAAAATACTCAGAACTCTGCTTTCCCAGAGTCATGTAAGCCCAGTGACTAGGTGGGGGAGCACAGGGGGGCCTGGGACCATGGGAAGCTGTGGGAAGGGCTCCTGTCTCTGGTGGGTGGGCTGTTGTTCACTTTGGAGAGGGTGTGCATACGGTGAAAGGGGTCAGATACGTCAAATGAAGAAGCCTAATTGTATGCACTTGCCAGTGGAATGGTAGCATTTGGGGAAGGTGGGTGGGAGGGGGGACAGTAAAGCAAAATGATGTGCTGCTTAGGCTTTGTGTGAACTTGGGCAGGTCAGGGTTCTCAATGGGTTGGTAGCTGAGACCTACCAATCCCTACCAATGAGACCTGACGCGATATTATGGCCCCCAGAATGAGCTCTGTTATGAGAAAACAAATCGTTGCAAGAAGGTGCCGAGGAACTGCAACACATTCGGGTGCTGGCTGCTTCCGATCGAAGTCAACACAGTGGGAAGCCTGCTTGCTTGTTGCTGGGTCTGGATCCTGCTTGCCCTCCAACCTCTGGTGCTTTGGACGCAAGCCCGTGACCTGCCTATACCTGCCATGCATGCCCCGTCCATCAGCAGCGCAGCTCTGGCTTCTCCCGAGAACCCTGCCTGAGACCCATAGTATGGCATGGGTGAGGCATGCTCGCTAGGCTGTTAGTTGGGCGCAGGATGCCTTGATGGATGCACATGCTACATGTCCAGCTGCTCACTGAGAGGTTGGAGGTTCAAGTCCACCCAAAGACACCGTAGAAGGAAGGCCTGGTGACCTCCCTCCCCCGAACCAGCACTGAAAACTGGAGGAGCACAGTCCGACTCTGACCCTGATGGGTCACCAGAAGTCAGATTTGACCTGATTACAAGTGCCTTTCGGTGGGTCCAAGTTAAGAATCCCATCCTACCCCAGAAACAAGCTCGTTGCCAGCAAGCTGATTCTAACGCTTAGTGACCCCTGGGGACGAAGACAGGACTTTCCCACAATTATAGACTCCAAAATATTAAGCAAACTATTTACCAGCATTTGATGTGGAAGCCAGTAGTTAGATATTCTCCCTGAAGCTCCCAGTTATCCGAAACCTTTGGGTGTCTCACAGTAGAGCTGACTCCCCTGCTGTGAGGATCATGGTTCACTTCCCTTGAAGCCTGTGGGTGGATTCACATGCTGTCCTTAATGATCTCTAGCTTAACCTGTGTAGCCCCACCCAGGAGTCTGGGGTAGGGTCTTGTCACATGGGACCCCATACCTCCCTTTCCTTTAACGCATGCAGATAGCACCACCCCTTCCTATGATGTATGTCCTTACCTGTAATTAGGAGCCTGGCATGGCTCCAAGGGGTATATAGGGATTGGACATAAGAAAGAGGCTCTCTCTCCTGCCCCTCAGCTCTGGACACCCCTCTCCCTCATGTAATCCCTTCCCCCACTCCCTCTCTCTCCAACATGGACCACCCAACTGGCGGAGGTGAGCATGCTACCATGATGTGATACACATCTGACTCTTGTGATTTCTCTCTGTCTCATGCTCTCTATAACTTTATTGTAATAAGTAATAATTATCGCCTATTGAACCCGTGATGTATGTATCTGAAGCTGGGTTCTTCAGATAGTGAGACCCTTTAGGACTAAGTAGAAATGCCCCCTGGGGGTTCCCAAGACTGTAGCCATTTTAGCTGATCTAGAAAATCTCACCTTTCTCCCACCGAGGGGGTGGCAGGTGTGAACCCCTGATCTAGTGGTATAGCAGCCCAACGTGTCACTGTAGGAGTCCCCACAAGCTACCTTTTTTGGCTGGCTTGGCCTGAATGCTTATTTTGAAAACTCATCTGAGAATAATTTTATTTCTGTCTGGCTTTCACCATCTCAAGGAGGAGTTGACCATCTCAAGTAGGTCTGGGAGGGAACAGGACAGATGAGGCCCCTCAAGCACCAGACAGATAGAAGAGATGCGGGCTTAGAGACCAGCTGGTGTCCAGGGGGTCTGCTGTCAGCGCGCTGTCCTCAGTCGCCCTGGGGGAGCTGGCTTTGCCCAGCCCGGTCCCACCGTGGAACCCTCCTGAGTGGAACTCCGGGGTGTCCACAGAGTCTTTCCCTTTGCAGGTAATGCAGATCCATTGTGGGGGGGGTAGTCATGGAGCAGAAGGATGGGGATCAGATGGACTGATTTTCTTGAAAGTCCCCATCAAGTTACAGGAGGGCATGAAAATTCCTGCCCAGGTGCTGGAAGACGTGATGCCTTTGCTCGGGACAAGCTAAAATAAGATGGGAAATGAATAAATGAGCCACTGTACCCCGAATCAGAGGGGGGAGGCGGTCTCAGAAGCAGTGTCATTTGGATCTAACAGAAAGAGGAGATGCCAAGAGCGAATGGCGGCCGTGGAGGGAAGCTGTGAGTGAGGAAGGAGAGAGGAAACAAAAGCTCAGTTGGGACCCTGCCTGGGAAGTAGTGTGGTGTGCGGTGGGAATGAGAGAAGGTCCCAGTGATGTAAGAACTCTTGGTACAAAGACCAGGAGGGTTCAGAAGCATTGCGGCCCAGTTGGTTGTTGCTCAGTGGAACCTTTGTGGCACGGTGGATTGGCATCAGTGGCTCACAGAGTGTAAAAGGAGGACGCAGAATGTCCTCTCTGATTCTGAGAACATGTGGTTCTCAGCATGCAGTTGATTCCATTTCGTGGCAACGGTCAGCATTTCGCAATACGTAGTCGGTAAAATCTATTCATTGCCATCTCCGTGGTAAAACAAACATCGAGATGATGGCCCTCTTCGGTAAAGTGTCAAGACTAAAGAATCTCACACCGCATATAAGCACTCTGGCGGTCATGTATTCGTGATGTCAATTTCATGGTAGGGATGTGGGGGTGGTGTTAGCTTATATAGCCAATGAGTAGCCAATGAGGCCTCTCTGGGTGCATGGCTTTCTCCTGAGAATTCTGGGACATCTCTTGGCTCTCAGTCTCAAAGAGAGGAACTACTGACAAGACGAGATGACAGCATGCTGATTGATCTTCATTCCTGGAGCATGGAGGAGCCAGAGAGGAGGCTACATGGGCTTGCCCTGATGGAACCAGACTTCTGGGGCCGGAGAAGCCACAGAGAGACCCCTGCCAGCGCTGAGCTGCTCCCACCACCAAAGGATACTGCTGATGAACCTTGAACCCTGTAAACAAGGAGCCAGGGGGAGACCCCTGGCAATGCTGGGACGCCTCTACTGCACATGCTTCGTGAGTCAGAAGGAGACTTTATAGACTGGTATCAAACATATGGATTAATATCCGACTTATGACCTTGGACTGGGCTGGGTTGGAATGCTTTCTCAATGTTCCATTCCTCTTGTATATAAACCTCTCCCTTATATCCATGTGCTGGTCTATGAATTTGTTTCTCTAGTCTACCCAGACTAACGCAGGCACACATTCACACGCACCCAGACCCCTGCGGAAGTTCTCCAAATGAAAAAAGAAACAAACCAGAGGAAGCAGGACCACGTATTCGAAAGGACCCCAGGTTAACTGTGTGCAACACTGGGGTCAGACTTTTCCAAAATCCAAGTCATCTCGTGAAAGCAGAAGGACAAAAATCAGAGCAGATAATTGATTAGCAAGAAATTGCCCCGAAAGTTAATAAGGTGTATCAAAAGGCCTTAGGATTTTTTTCCTCTGAGTAAATGTGTCCTTAACGACGATGATTTCTCCAGCAACCTTCATAGCACCTCCCAAATGGAGATAGCACATTAAGGAACAGACAAGGATGTACGTGAACTCAGGGGCACATACTAAGTACTGTTTCTAGAGTTCTAGTTTATACAAGGGCAGGTTTACTCCAAAATGTTTAACCCTGCCTCTGTGGTTAGTGGGACTCAAAGCAAATGCTTGAAAGCAGTAGACTTGTCTTACCAAGAGTCCCCAAACTACAGCCCGCGGGCCACATGCGGCCCGCCAAGGACATTTATCCAGCCTGCCAGGTGTTTTTGCCTCTGCTGCTGTCCTGCTTAGCAACTGATTCATCCCGGGCCTGTAGTGAATTTTTTCATGGTTTTTTTTTTGTTTTTTAAACTATAGTCCAGCTCTCCAACTGTCTGAGGGATAGTAAACTGACCCCCTGTTTAAAAAGTTTGAGGATCCCTGTAGGGACCTTCAAAAAAAAAGGGGTCTGTTCCAAACAGGGGCTTCTGAGCGGTCTACTGAACCAGCTGAATTCAAGCAGAGAGATCAGATCATAAGGTTTTGGTAACTGCTTTTTGAGGATTCCAAAGAAAGACTTGTGATTGATTTGTTTTTGGAAGGATATAGGGTGATCACAGGGAGTTCTTGTGAAGAGTTTTTAAGAAAATTTAAAACAACATTGATGAGAAAAGGGTGTGAGGAAAAGTTGGGTGAGGAATTTTTCTCCATATCAACAATTTACCTGGTCTTTTTTAAAATCATTTTATTGGGGGCTCATACAACTGTTATCACAATCTATATATACATCCATTGTGTCAAGCAATAGCACATTTGTGGCCATCTCAAAACATTTTCTTTCTACTTGAGTTCTTGGTATCAGATTCTTATTTTTCCCCCTCCCTCTACCACCCTCCCTCCCTCACAAACCTTTATAAATTATAAACTTTATAAATTATTATTATTTTGTCACCTGTTTATTCTTAAAGTGTAGCAAGCCCTGTTTCACAAGAATTTCACTGGAAAACGTTATCACACTCACCACGCAACTCTGATTTTTCCACTTCAGACTTCTTTTTTTCCACAAATCAAAAGACTTGAAAGAAACATGTTTTGAATTCCACGAAAATACCAAAACTCACAGAGCCTGGGTATCAGACTTTTAATCTGAGGGTCCAAGATTAAAGCCCTTTGTGTTGGTCCAGGTAAACTAGAGAAACAAACACCTAGACTCACATATGGATATAAGGGAATGGTTTCTATACAAAAGGAATGGAACATTGAGAAAGCGTCCCAACTCAGTCCAGTTCAAAGTCACAAGTCTGATATTAGCTCATGTGCCTGATACCAGTCTATAATGTCTCCCTCTGGCTCACGAAGTCACAGGTCAGTGGGTACAGAGTCCCGGCACTGGCAGGGGTCTCCTCATGGCTCCTTGTTTCCAGGGCTCAGGGTCCTTCAACAGCATCCAGTGGTGATAGAAACAACTCAGCGCTGGCAGGGGTCTTCATGTGGCTTCTCCAGCTTCAGAGGTCTGGTTCCATCAGGGTAAGGCCGTGTGGCTTCTCCTCTGGCTCCTCCATCTCCTCGGATGCTGCCATCTTGTGTTGTCCGTAGTTAGTTGTCTCTGAGACTAACTCCCAACAACTGGGGAGATAGCTTCTCATCTTCATGAGGGAAATATCGCGAGATTTCCCAGAAGTCTCAGAAGAAAGCCATGCCCACATGGAGGCCTCATTGGCTGCTCAATGGCTATCTCCAGATTAACAGACTAGACTCCCCCCATACATCTCAATCATGAAATTAACATAAGCACATGACCGCCACACCCTTGTTCAGGTGACTTTTAAAAATCCAACTACTTCTCTTATTTTAGTTATTTTTTTTTGGGGGGGGGCGGGCATCACTGCCCTCAGGTGGTGGGAGTAGGAGGCCCAGCCTTTGCTCCGTGGAGCTGGAATTGAACTTCCATCCCAGTGGGCTGCAGTCCCATACACAACCACTACGCCACCAGGGCTCAGCTTTTTTTAAAAAAAAAAGAATACCAAACGTGCTGTTTTGACATGGTATAAATTGAGGCATGTAAAATTATTTGGAGAAGGATTAAAGAAATAGAAACAAGGCCTTTAGAAGTGTATAAACTTAGATGGTGGTTCTGTCTAGAAACAATCACTTCACATTTTGATACCTTTGTTGACTAAAGATTTCTATGCCTTCTCCACCACTTGTCTGTCACTTCGTTGTACTGTGACGGCATGAGCGGTGCTGTGAGTCTGTGACGTCATGCCATGCCTATTTCAATCACCAACTGAGTCACTCAAAGTGAATGACTTTCAGGGGACCTTCCCGGTGAGGCCAAACTAGCAAGTGGGAATAGTCGGTCAACTTCTGAGGAACTACCCTGAGGAAATCCTACAGGTAGACAGAGAACATTGTCTGGCACAGTACTGTAAGCCTCTCAAATACAACTGGGGACCAGCTGCCTCCTTAAAGTAGAGTCTATATTAATGATGTGAATGTCTCAAAGCTTTGGGGGACCTTCATTTACTGATGGGGCACAACTCAAGATGAGAAGCAGCAGCTGCAAACATTCTATGACAAGCAGAATATGAGGTATGAAACTAGGAATATTGGAAGTGGACAATGAAATGCGATAAATAAAAATCAATCTCCTGAATATCAGGGAGATGAAGTGGACTGGTATTGGCCATGTTGAATTTGGCAATCAAGTAGTAAACGAAGCTGGTAATGACAAATTAAAGAATAATGGCATCACTTCCATTGTCAAAAAAGGACATTTGTCATTTCAAGATTCCTCTTGATAGACAATGCTGCCTGTGATAGGATGATATCCATGTGCCTACAAGAAAAACCAGTTAATATTACTATTATTCAAATGTGTGTATCAGCCACTGTATTAGTCAGGTTGACTAGAGAAACAAGTCCAGAAACAGTCATATTGTTTAACCATCATATTGTGTAACAGAGAACTTTATAGCAAAGAGTAATTGTGTATTAAGAAAACATCCCAGTCCAGTCCAGATCAAGTCTAATATTTCCGATACCAATCTATAAATTCCTCTTCAGACTCATGCAGCGCATGCAATGATGCCAAATGCAGGAAGAACACAGGTCAGTGGGTGAAAGTCTTGTGGATCCAGTGGCAGTGGGAGCATCTCAGCACTGGCTCCTCCAGCTCCTGGACTCTGGCTTCATCAGCCTGTCTCCCTGTGGCTTGTCAGTAGGAAGACGAAGCAGAGTGTGGACCTGGCCTTCAGTGAGCTACTTCTCTCCATAGCACCTCCGAATGAGATCATCAAGCTGTGACCTGAATGACAGGCTAAACTACACCCCTTCACTCTCTTTCGTCTCAAGCTGACACTAGATTATGTAACTACCACAACCACTAAAGCTCATGATGAAGACACTAAAGAATTTCACTAACTTCTTCAGTATGAAAGTGGGTACCCTAAAAAACTGGGGGGAAACTGCTCGGAACAGTTTTCATAGTATGCACTCCCCCCACCCCCCACCCACCACTACGCAAGGATCTAGCAACCTGCTCTGTTAGTCTACCCAGCAGTGTCACCTGGGAAAGTTCTCTCTGGTCACGGTGAATTTTTCCACAGAAAAAGCAGTCTCTTTAGAACCTCATTTGTGTGTATGTGTGATGGCCAATTTAAGAGAACAGCGTGTGGTTGTGAAATGTCTTTTTCCTGCTCAGGAAAAATGCTGCTGAAACTGCTGCGATGTTGAACACAACTTACAAGGACAACGTCATGGGAAAACCCCAATTGTATGAGTGGCTTTTTCATTTCAAAAAAATAAAGGTGAAATGTTGATTGATGGCAAACTTCATTCTGGACGTCTGTCCACTTCCTGCATGGGATGAAAATGAAACCATACCGTGCATTTAGAGTTTGTTCCAACAGACAGTCAAGCTTTTTATTTAGAGGTTCTTAAAAGATTGTGTAACAATGTAGGACAAGGAAGACCTGGTTTGTGGCAGATGAGGGATTGGTTTAGCCACCATGACAATGCACCTGTCCACGCAGCCATCCAGTACACCAGTTTTTGGCAAAAAAAAAAAAAACAAAAAACAACCCAGCATGCCTCTCTTGCCCCACGCACCTTAATCACCTGCCATACTCCATGATACTTCTTTTTGTTTCTGTGACTGCACAGGGTCATAAAAAGATGTAGAAGAGGTGAGGGGGAAAAAGCAAGGGAAGTACTCTCAGTTATCCAAACAGATGAGTTTGAAAAATGTTTCCAAGAATGGAACTGCATGTTTGACAAATGTGTTAAGTGTAATGGAGAGTACTTTGAAGCCAATACTGTTTTGTTTTTTTTTTTAATTTAAAGACATAGCTTTGAAAAAAATTTCCTTTTTTTGTGGGTATACCCTCATAAAATTGATCAAGCGTACAATCAAGGTGCATTTATAATTACTAGTGATTAAAACTGGAAGTAGAGAGGAAGGATCAGTAGTTGGGAAATATTTCCTGAGTGATAGAAATAAAGCTGGAGACTATATGACAGAATTTTGCAAGATCACTGACTCATTCCTTACAAACACCCTTTTTAACAACATAGGTGACAAGTCTGCACATGGACCTTACCAGAGAGAAAACACAGAAATAAAAGTAATTACATTTGTAGAAAGAGATGATGAAGAAACTCAATATATCAGTTGAAACACGGCCAGGGGCTGACTGTGGACCAGGCTATCAATTACTCTTATACAAGTTCAGATTGAAGCTGAAGAAAATGAAAATAAGTGCACATGAGCCAAAATACAGTCCTGATTATATCGCCTGACTTTAGATACCAACTCAAGAATAGATTTGATCACTGAACACTAAGGACCAGAGACAAGATGAATTGTGAGGTGACATTAAGAACATCAGACGTAAAGAAAGCAAAAAGTCATTAAACAAACAGAAAAGAACAAATTGGACATCAGAAGAGATTTTGAAACTTGCTCTCAAGTTTCTGGGCCTCCCACTCCCACCAGGGCAGTGATGCCCCCCACCCAAAAAAAAGAAAGAGCTGCACAGAAGTATTTGAAAGACAGCTTAAGAAGAAGAAGTAAAGCATTACAGTGAAATTTGCAACAACCTAGAGTTAGGAAACTCTGAGGGAAGAAAGAACCCCACATATCTCAAGTTGAAATAGCTGGGGGGAAAAGTCAAGCCTCAAGTTGAGTGATCGAAGGATTCTATGGGCAAACTATTGAATAATGCAGAAAGCATAAAAATAAGATGGAAGGAATACACAGAGTCACTATACCAACAAGAATTTGCCAATAATGTACCATTTCAAGAGGTAGTACGTGGTCAAGAACCCAGGAGGAAGTCCAAGCTGCACTGAAGGCATAGGTCAAAACAAGCAAGCAAAAACTCAAGACTCCAGGAATCGATGGGACGCCAACCAAAAATGTTCCAACAAACCTATGCAATGCTAGAACTCACTTGCTAGGCCAAGAAATCTGGAAGATTGGAAGAGATCCATATTTGTACCCCTTCCAAAGAAACATGACCCGACAGAGTGTTTTTCGAAATTATTGAACAGTGTCATTAATATCACACGTGTGGTAGTCACCTAATCTGGTATCAATTTGAGGACTAAGAATATAGGGGTGGAATCTAGCCTATCAATCTGGAGATAACCAATGAGAGTTCTCTGTGGGCATGGCCTTCTTCTGGGATTTCTGGGAAACATGGTAACTCCTTCTTGGAGGCAGGAGACACTATCTCTCTCAGTTCACTTCCTCGGAGACTTTCTACTGACCACACTCGCTGTCTGAGAGACTTGACCGGCAAGGCTGACTCCCTGTGAGACATCCCTGAGGAGAAGCCACATAGACCTACCTTGATGCAGACAGAAACCTGGACCTAGAGAAGCCACGTGGAGACTCCTGACAGTGCTGGGATGCTTGTAACACCACTAGATCCCAAAGACTTCCTACCCGCTGGCTTGTGGTCATCCTGCATTTGGTATCCTTGCATGTGTTCAGTCAGTCTGAAGAGGACCTTGTAGATTGCTCTCTGACATATGTGCTAATATCAGACTTATGGACTTGATCTGGTCTGGGCTGGGATGTTTTCTTAATGTACCCTGTATATAAAACCCTCTCTTATATGCATCTGCATGTTTATGAATTTGTTTCTCTAGCCTACCCAGACGAATACAACATGCAACAAAAATTTTGTTGACAATAATTAATAGTGGTAGCAGTGCATCAAAAACCAAGAAACCAAGCTGCTGGATTCCAGAGGACTTGGAGGAAAAGACGTCATTGCTGATGGCAAGGTGAATCTTGCCTGGAGCAGAGAATACCAGAAAGATATTTACTTGTGCTTTATGGACTTTGCAAAGGCAGCTGGGTGGATCATAACAAATTATGGACACTATTTTGAACAATGGGAATTCCAGAACACTTCAGTGTGCTCGTGTGGAAACTGTACATAGATCAGCCGCCAGTGGCTTGAACAGAGCACGGAGATGCTAAGTAGTTTAAAAGCAGCACAGACACATAAGGTTTGTATCCTTTCTCTATACTTATTCCATCTATATACTGAACCACTAATCTGAGAAGCAGAATTATATAAAGAAGGACTCGGCATCAGGACCGGAAGAAAACTCATTGACAATGCCAGCTAACCGCCTTGCTTATTGAATGTGAAGAGGACATGAAGCACTCACTGATGGAACTCAAAGACTACAGCCTTCAGTGTGGGTTAGACCTCAAAATTACACAACACTAATGAGAAGGGAAATCCTCACAACTGGATCAATAAATAACTACATGGTAAGTGGATAAAAGATTAAAATTGTCAAGGATTTCATGCTTCTTGGATTCGCAGTCCATGCTGGTGGAAGCAACAGTCAAGAAATCAAATAGGATTTCAATTTGGGACAATCTTCCCCATTAGCCCACGTTAGAGTGTTAGAAGGCAAAGACACCCTTTTGAGGACTTGGGTGTTCCTGATCTAAGCTGGGTTATTTCCAAGGGTCACCCATAATCGAGGATGGCGAGACTTCTCTCAAACACTTTGGGTATTTTATCACACGCCAACGACAGTCCCAAGAAGAGGACGTCCTACGTGACAAAGTAGAGGATCAGATAAACAGTGGAAGACCTTCAGCAATATGTATCGATAGGGCAATTGAAAAAAAGACATGGCTGAAGTATCAATGAAGAGCTGGATGCCAAACTGGCCAGTGTTCTGTTTCAGTTGTATATAGGATCAACTGACAGCGATACATCTTTGCAGCAGCACCTTTCTTCCTACCCGCAAGATAAAATGCACGCTGTCCTTCTCCTGACTGCCCTCTCTTTGCCATATGCCCAAATTATGCCAGACCGACTCTGGCCACACTTGTCTCAGAGGCGCCGTCTGGCCTTACTTCTTCCGACACAGATGGGTCCTTCAGCCGTCCACCCTATTTCAATATTCTTTGTCAGCCCCACGTGTCAAGCCCATCGATTTTTCTTCAGTCTTCCTTACTCAAACCCTGTGAGCATACATTTGAATACATCTAAATTGTGGAGAGATGCACTTGCATGTATTTTAAAATACTAACGTAACCTTATATTTTGGCAGATCGCTGTCATTCTTTTAGTGCTTATGCCATACTGAGATTTACTTGCGGATCGAGAGTCTGGAAATCTGAAGACGTCTTTCATAAACTCTTCCTCTATCCACTGCCATGCGGGCTTGGTAGCTTCTCAGCTAGAAGGCCGCTGGTTTACAGAACATCTACAATTAACCCTTCAGAAGGAAGACCCTTTTCTTTCTTCTTTATTCAATGTCAAAGGAAACCTCCAATGTCTCCCATCACCCACTTTTCTGTTGACCATTCCTCAGGGAGGGAGTAAATGTAGATTCTTATCAGTCGTCCCTTTCTAGGCCACCTTCCCTTCCCCCTCCCAGTATCACCACTGGTCCTGAAGGGTTCATCTGCCCTGGATTCCCCATGTTTACAGTTCCTATCTGTACCAGTGTACATCCTCTGGTTTAGGCAGATTTGTAAGGTAGAATTGGGATCATGATAGTGGGTGGGAGGAAATATTTAAGAACTAGAGGAAAGTTGCTTATTTCATTGTGGCTACACTGCACCCTCACTGGTTTGTCTCCTCCCTGAGACCCTTCTGTGAGGGGATGTCCAGTTGCCTACAGATGGGCTTTGGGTCCCCACTCCGCACTCCCCCTCATTCACTATGATATGATTTTTTGTTCTTTGATGCCTGATTCCTGATCCCTTCGATGCCTTGTGATCACACAGGCTAATGTGTTTCTTCCATGTGGGCTTGGTTGCTTCTCAGCTAGATGGTCACTTGTTTACTTTCAAGCCTTTAAGACTCCAGACGCTATAGCTTTTGATAGCTGGGCACCATCAGCTTTCTTCATCTCATTTGCTTATGCACCCCTGCTTTGTCTTCAGCAATCGTGTATGATGATAATTTTTAAACATACACACAAGTAGTACAAAGAAGAGAATGACTCTCTATGTACTCTTCACAAAGCTTAAACAGCGCAATATTTGTCAGACTCATTTCATCTACCATACCACTTTTTGTCTCCTAGAAATCTTTTAAGGCAAGTTCCTGACATCATATCATTTTATCATTCAAGTCTTCAGCCTTATGCCTCGTTCTTATTGAGCCCCTACAAACTGAGAGCAACAATTCTGAAACTGTAAGAGATTCTCCAAATTAAAAAGAAACACACACACACCGCAAATCAGTTCCAACCAGTCCACTCCCACTCATGGTAATTCCATGAGTGTCAGGGAATAGGTTTTTACAGGTTTCCAATGACTGATTTGGGGGAGAGAGGAAGCATATCACCAGGTCATTCTTTTGAGGGGCCTCTGGTTGGACTTGAACTAATGGCCTTTTGTTTAGCAGTAAAGAACATTAACTGCTGGCACCACGCAAGGATTACTCCCAAAGAGATTCTTTGAGGATTTAAAACAATTTAAATCTACCCAAAAAGCCAACCTAAAATCACTGCAATCGAGTACATTCTGACTCATATCAACCCTATAGGACCAGGGTTGGATGCTTTCTCAGTGTTTCATTCCTCTCCTATATAATCCTTACCTTTACATCCATATGCATGTCTATGAATTTGTTTCTCTAGTTTACCCGGACTCACACACCACTCAAGGATGCTTCCAAGGATGCTCAGACAATGAACATGGCCAGGTGTGCCCTTTGCTAAAGGAAACCACTCAGTTTAGCGCACCGGAGTCAGCCCCTTTCATGCTGTTCAGTCCTGGCTCCACTTGGAAACATTGAGGATGCTCCAGCGTTGGGGTGGGGAGACATCTACACCCAATGCCACCTGTCAGGAACTTTCCCTCATGCCTGAGTCCTTTTGGTTGCCCTAAACATCAAAGGAGGCCAATATCTGAATTCTCCCTCCCTTTTTTGAGGAGGATAGAAACACAATTTACATATCTGAACAATGCTCTAGGTCCTGACTAGACTCGGAGTGGAATCTTTTAGCTGCAATCACTGAAGTTGAAAGAGTTGAGTGGGCTCAGAATCAGAGCTGCAGGAAAGGAGGTGAGGCCCAAGTCAGGGAGCCTGAGGAGAGGAGTTCGTTAGTCGTTACCAGCAATGGGACTCGTTTGAGAACAAACTGGAAGATGGGGAAGAGCTGCCCAGAATGGACTCTGTGTGGCTTTTCCATTCATCTTTACTGTCCATGGGCACGGTGTTCCTGGGTGTGGCTGGCTGCTGTGCAGATCAGAAGCAGGGAAAGCGCCACTCAGACTCTTGCCGAAAGGCCGGGACTCCCCGAAAATCTTCCATGGAAGGCTCTGGTGAGTTCTGGGCTGTGTAGGTGAAGGACTGATTTACAGAACCATATTTTGGGAACTCACCCTTCCCATGGGCCCAAGCATTTGGAGCATGCAGTGTTTTGATCCAAATGTTTCTGCAACGCAAAGGGCAGGGTGACTCTTGTGAGTGGCCGCCTGGCATTTCCTGGCACCTCCCAAGCAGATCATGTTTTCTCAGTCATCAGGAGTGTATCAGGGCACCGTGACATTTTACCAGCCAATGGCCACACTAACCACACAGCCATTAGATGGTGAGTCCAGAAAGGCTTCTCTCGTGAGGTTCAGAAGAGTGCCCATTATGTTAGCAGCCTTTTTGCCACAACGATATGGCAGAGCTAATGTGAAATCGTTCACTAAATCTTAGTAAACAGGCACAAGTAAGCTTGTGTTTGCCTTGCATATTGGAAAATCCACCTGGCTTGTCGACCTTATGGTGCCTTACAGCCCTAACCTGAATCCTTCATACCCCTTGTAAATCCCCCCTTTCTTTTCTCTTCCTGCATTGGCGTCACTAATCTCTGGAGACTTGATAGATCTCTCGTGACTTGAGGGGGTGACACTGACCTGGTCTCTCATCCAGGCCCCTTCCCTTTCTACTTTGAGTCAAGAGGTTTCTAACAGCAACACCTGGTGATATTCTTCCTTGGCATTTTCAACAGGTGTGAAATGTAATGGTATGGCCTTGCGACTCTCTGAAAGCCAGTTCTGTGTAGCTGCCACCAAGTCTCCTGTGCCACATCCCCATCTGTTTAGAAGCCCAGGAGGTTTCTGCGACGGGACCCATGAGTTCTGCCCCAACCGCCTGGTCTTTCCCTCGGTGGCCCTGTTAGTCCTCCAGCACCTTGGAGAACGTTTTAGGCGCCTTAAAAAAATGGCTCATCCTCAGAATCTGCCACAACACTGCCAGAGATCACCTTCTGTCCAAGGACTGTGGGAATGTGGTCATTTTCAGGAACCAAGAATCCTGGGGCATAGAGTGCCTCTGACACGCATGAGTGGAGTCAACTTAAGGTCAACTGGCTTTGGGAATTAGAAGAAAAGAAGAAGAGTCACAGGTCATGCGCTCAGAGACTACCAGCTGCCCATCCAAATCCAGCTTCCTCGTCTTGCGGAGCTCAGGCAACCTCTCTTCAACCTCTCTTGCAAATGGGTGTGGTCAGGTGACCAAAGTCTCTCTAAGGGGATGTGAGCAGATCTGAAGGTGTCCACTTCTAAGCCTGGCCACTTGAGAACCTCTCAAACTGACCCTTCATTTTCTTGACACCCCAGGGGACCCCAGAAGCCATGAGTGGAAGAGGCAGAGCTGTTGCCCAATGGGGAGGAGGGCTGCCCTGGAATCCCAACCTCACCCAAAAGTAAAACTTTACACACGGAAATGTTAAAGGTCTCTTTATTCCACTTTTTTATTCCCACTGCCTCTCCTCCCCTAACGAATGGAGGGAGAGATCAAGAGGAAGCAATGTATTTTCATTTCTGTCTGTCCCCTAAAGCCATTGTGTGGAATCCATCCTCCTTCTGTTCTTAGCTGAGATGAGACGTAGGGTAGACCTCTTGATGTGTCAGCTCCTTTGTTGACAGTCAAAGGTCATCGAATTCCCCAGATAGTTCAGTATTTCATGATCTGGTCTCCTGTAATGGTAAAACCCCCAAACTACATACACACTTGAGTCCTTTCTCCTTCCTTTGCTTCTCAGTGTGTTCGGCTGGGTCTTCCAGAGGCACAAAACTGCAGACACTCACATATGTATACAAGAGAATGTCCCGTCAAGGGGTAATGGTGATTTTATATCAAGAAGGCATTCCATCCCAGTCTCACGTTCCTGGGTCTGATGCCAACTGGACCCTCTGTGGATTGATGTAGCTGCAAACTGAGGCTGCAGAAAGGGAAGTCCAGAAGCCGGGAGATCACAGACTGGCAGGTGAAGAAAAAGTGGACCCAAGGTTGGTGGGAGCATGGAAGGGCACAGAACACTCTAAGGGTAGGCAGCCCCCATAGAACTGCCCGTCCTCCCCAATCCCAGCTATGAGGAGGGTGCATGGCCAGAGAGAGAGGTCTCAGCGTCTGTTAGAAAATGACCACACCCCCAAGGAGGCATCACCAAGCTACCACCTGGTTGACAAGCTTGGCTCCACCCCTACCACACAGGTACCATCAAATGATGTCCTCTTTGCACCTCGTGTGCTTTGTAGCAGAAAGAGATATTGTCCTTTGTGTGAGTCCGGGAAGACTAGAGAAACAAATCCATAGACATGCATACGGATATAAGGAAAAGGTGTATAGACAAGAAGAATGGGACATTGAGGAAGCATCCCAGCCCAGTCCAGGTCAAAGTCATCAGTCCGATATGAGCCCATATGCCCGGTATCAGTCTATAAAGTCTCCTTCCGACTCACGAAGTCACAGGCCAGTGGATGCAGAATCCTGGTGCTGGCAGGGGTCTCCCCATGGCTCCTCGCTTCCAGGGCTCAAGGTCCATCAACAGCATCCAGTGGTGGTAGAAGCAACTCAGTGCTGGCAGGGATCTCCATGTGGCTTCTCCAGCTTCAGAGGTCTGGTTCCATCAGGGCAAAGCCGTGTGGCCTCTCCTCCAGCTCCTTCAGCTCCTTGGACGCTGCAATCTTGTCTTCTCTGTAGTTTGTTGTCTCTGAGACTAACTCCCAACAAATGGGGAGATAGCTTCTCATCTCCATAAGGGAACTATCATGAGATTTCCCAGAAGTCTTAGAAGAAAGCCATGCCCACACGGGGACCTCATTGGCTACTCAATGACTATCTCAAGATTAACAGACTAGACTCCATCCACCCTACATCTCAATCATGAAGTTAACATAAGAACATGACTGCCACATCCTTTAATGTGTAGTCTCCTTATTAATCGGACTCCCAAATGTGGGCTACATTTGTAGCTATTTTGAATCCTTTGTAACCATATTCCCCAGCACCCTTGGCATCTAGCTGTGAGAAGAACATCTGGTCACCTGGACGCTGAGTCACAGTGATGGGAGCAAACTGTGATCATGTCTTCAAAGGACAGAAGCGGGGCTGAGCCCCGGTGGCGTAGTGGTTGTGCGCGGGACTGCGGCCCACTGGGATGGAGGTTCAATTCCGGCACCCAGGAGCAAAGGCTGGGCCTCCTACTCCCACCACCTGAGGGCAGTGATGCCTAAAATTAAAAAAAAAAAAAAAAAAAAAAAAAGGACAGAAGCATCCACTCCCTTCCCCTTCCTTTCTTCCCATTCGCTGGAAAATAGACTTAGTATATGTGGTGGTGTAGGGGAGGGGTGTGTGGGGGTCATTTCAGCTTTCCCACTGAGGCTAGCACTCTGGGGAATGGAAATACAAACTAGATGTAAGGAGTAGGGTCTCAACTCTCTGGAGCAGGGGTCCTTAAACTATGGCCCATGGGCCACTTGCGGCCCCCCAGGACATTTATTTGGCCCACCAGATGTTTTTGCCACCACCACTGTCCTGCTTAGCAGCCGACTCATCCCGGGCCCGCAGTGAATTTGTTCATTGTTTGTTTGTTTGAACTCTAGTCCAGCCTTCCAACCGTCTTTTGGAGAGTGAATTGGCCCTCTGCTTAAAAAGTTTGAGGATCCCTGTTCTGGAGTCACTAGATATTCAGACCAAGGTTCTTAGTGATGAAACTCTGCCATGAGAAAGACATGGACGCTCGTCACTTTTAAAGATGCAGACAGCGCCCACTGTCCCCCAGCAAGCTGAACCGGGACACTAGCATGTCCTCCGCTCCTCTTACTAGCTGTCAGAGGCTGGGAGAGTGAGTAGAGAGAGCTAAAGGAGTCTGCAGAGGCTGTGTGTGACTGGAACTTGTCTCGTGTGAGCAGTTAGGCCTAGCTGAGTCTCCCTTTCCTTGAGCACATGTATGGGCACCCTTCCCTTTGCAAGAATTCCTCTCCTGCTGACTTCTTGATGTGGGCCAGTGCCTTCCCCAGCGTTGTTCAGTGGGATGTCTTTCTTCAGTCTCTACGAGTCTGAGGACTTTCGCTCCTCTCTTAGGAGAACCAAATCCCTCCCAATGGCACTCTTGGGATCTAAGATAAGCTGACCCTCATGCTCTCTCTCATGCTGGCCCCACATCTGGTTCACAGGAAACATCCCCTGGAATCTGAGAAAGCTGGTTGCCCAACAGTCTCTCCCCTCCACCACAAGGGCAGCTAGCCAACCTCCCTTCTTTCTTTTTTTCTTTCTTTTATTTTCTTTATCAAGAACATCCACAGCTAAGCCTATTGCAATTCAACCATGTCTATGTGGGAAATTTGGTAATACTGATTACAGCTCGGGAGTTAAGCAACCACCCTTTCCCCACTTGCTCCTCTCCCTGGAGCATCCATTCCCTGCCTGAGGTTCCTTCTTTTTATTAAAATCACTTTTATTGGGGGCTCATGCAACTCCTATAGCAATCCATCCATCCATCCATCCATCCATCCATCCATCCATCCATCCATCCATCCATCCATCGTGTCAAGCACATTTGTACATGTGTTGCCATCATCATTCTCAAAACATCTGCTTTCTACTTGAGCCCTGGGGATGAGCTTCTCATTTCTCCCCCACCCTCCCTCCCTCATGAACCCTTGATAATTTATTTTAAAAATTTTCATGTCTTACATTGACCGATGTCTCCCTTCACCCCCTTTTCTGTTGTCCGTCCCCCTGGGAGGGGTGTTATATGTAATCATTGTGATCAATTCCTCCTTTCTCTCCCCATCTTCCCCTTACCCTCTGGTATGGCTATTCTTGATATTGGTCCTGAGGGAGTTATCTGTCCTGGATTCCCTGTATTTCAGCTCTTATCTGTACCTGAGTACATGCTCTGGTCTAGCCAGATTTGTAAGGTAGATTTGGGACCATGATAGTGGGGGAATGGAGGAAGCATAAAAGAACTAGAGACATTGTATGTTTCATCAGTGCTATACTGAATCCTGACGGGTTCATCTCTTCCTTGTGAGGGGATGGCCAGTTGCCTACAGATGAACTTTGGGTCCATACTCCACACTCCCCCTCATTTGCACGGATATGATTTTTTTGTTCTGGGTTTTTGACACCTGATACCTGATCCTCTTGACACCTCGTGATCACCCAGGCTGGTGTGCTTCTTCCACGTGTGTTCTGTTGCTTCTCAGCTAGATGGCCACTAGTTTATCTCCAAGCCTTTAAGACCCCAGATGATATATCTCTTGATAGTTGGGCACCATCAGCTTTCTTCACCACATTTGCTTATGCACCCACTCTGTCTTCAGTGATCGTGTTGAGAAGGTGAGTGTATCAAGGAATGCCAAGTTAATAGAACAAAGTTGTTTGGACCGGGTCTGGTCTGTGCAGCACCTCCCCCCAGCTCTCCCAGAAGACAGCCTGCTGGACTGTGCAGCACCCCACCCCCACCCCTGCCTGTCAAGGCCAGGGCAGTCTCTCCCCCCACATTCCAAGAAGCTGGTCTGTGGAGGACTCAGACTCTGCAGTTGCAGCACCAGGAAGAAAGCCTCCTTTCTTCTTATCAGAGCAAGCACCATCCGCTTTCTTCACCTCACTTGCATCTTTCCCTGTCCTAAATCCTACAAATATCCTACCACCCCATTGATGGGTGCGATTTCCCTGATCGAGAACTCAAGATGCCCCCATCCCTTTCTCTGCTCTCCCTTCCCTTCTGGGAGTTCTTTTCCTGCCTCAGTAAAACCTTTCTCAAGTTCACATTCCTGGCTGAATTCTCCCTCTGTTCTGCATCTCCGTTTTTCACCTCTCAAAAATTTCTTGCATTGAGGGAGCATTTGAGTAGAGGCCCAACGTCCATCTGCTGCCTTAATGCTAAACCTCTATC
>PVJH01032907.1:0-22127 GCA_004026705.1 Nesogale talazaci | reverse complement strand
GGGGATGGCGGAGGTGAAGACCAAGATGGAAACGAAGAAGGAAGTAAACAGGACGGGGAGGAGGAAGGAGGGAGGTTATTTCAGTTTAAGCTTGATGGCCTGAAGCGGGCTATCTGAGCTGGACAGCTAGCACCAGGTCAGCAGTCTGAAAACACCGGTCCCTCGGAGGGAGGAAGACGAGGCTTCCTGCTCCCATAAAGGCCACCGGGCAGGGAGCTCAGAAGGGCAGGTCTCCTCCTCTGGGGTGGCTCTGGGCTGGAAAGGGTTCCGTGGAAGTGAGTTTTTTGAGAGAGTGAGAGACGATTGAGAGAGTTGATAACTTTATGAAGGCAAAGCATTTCATATCAGGTAGGACTAGAGAAAAATATGAATATACCCTATCTGAAGGATTTGGAGTATAAAAGTAACAATCTCACTGCTATCACGTTGATCCTGATTCTCAGGGCTCCCGTGGATCAGAGCAGAAATACCGCTGTGGTTGTCACTTTAAAAAAAATCATTTTGCTGGAGGCTCTTACAGCACCTATCACCATCCATCCATCCATCCATCCATTGTGTATAGACGTTGTCATCATCATGCTCAAAGCACGTACTTTCTATTTCAGCCCTTGGTACCAGCTCCTCATGTGTTTCCTTCCCTGCCTCATGAACCCCTGGTCAATGATAATAACTTTCATATCTTACACCGTCCACTGCCTCCCTTCACCCACTTTCCTGTTGTTTGTTTCCCCTGGGATGGAGGTGGGGATCATATGTCGATGATTGTGATCAGGGAGGCTGTAACTTCTGACGCCTTTTCCCTGCTGAATGTGGTTCTGGACTGCCGGCCTCAAGGTGAACAGGACACAGGGTGGGAAACCAGGCAGGTTCAGAGGGCTGGGATGTGCTAGAAACAGCCTCAGGGACTGCAGACACAGGAAACACTCACAGCTTCCTCGGCTTTCTGATCTAAGGACTGAGCTCTGCCACCCACTGGATTCTGTTGCTGGGAGTGGTCGCCGAGTAGTCTCTCTACCCCCCGCACGGTGACCCTGTGCATAATGGAAGGAAATGCTGCCCAGTGTCCATGTCTATCCCTGCGATGGGGAAGGGACCCTTTAGTCCTGAGATGTGGCAGAGCCACCTGGGGGCACACGTGGCAGGCACGACAGTCCACCCCTTGCACCTCTCGGTCCCCTGTGCTTGCTGTGGTTTCTGGGCATGGGCCTGTGGAACCCTTTCCCCAAAGAGTCTCTTCTACCAAGATGGCCAGGCCTCCCCCCGGGGCCACCGACTGGGGTCCATGGTGTTGTCTGCTGTTGTCCTCCAGGACCTCCTGTTGGAGGAGCCAGAAGGGCTCCTGGGGGAAGCCCTCTCTGAGGGCCCAGCCTTCCATGCAGTTGCGAGCACTACCCAGGGCAAGTCCTGGAGTACTAGCTACTGACCAGGCTGCGCACACGTGTGTGTGTGCAGTAACACAACCTGGTGTCAGTGTGTGCAGGGGTGGGTGGAATCTAACCTGCCAAGCCAGTGGCAGCTTGCTTGATGACCTCATTAGGAGGCGCTAAGGAGTTCATAGTGATGGAAACATGGTTGACAGTTGCTGTTTGGGAAAGGGCGCTGAGGGACCCTGGAGTTCTCTAGGGCTCCAAAGGACTGTGGATGGATGCTGTGGCGGTCACATGCTTATGTTAATTTCATGACTGAGATGGAGGGGTGGAGTCTAGCCTGTTAATCTGGAGACAGCCATTGAGCAGCCAATGAGGCCTCTGTGTGGACATAGCTTTCTCCTGAGACTTCTGGGAAATCTCTCAATATTTCCCTAGTGAAGATGAGAAGCTATCTCCCCAGTGGTTGGGAGTTAGTCTCAGAGATGATGAATCACAGCCAAGACGAGATGGCAGCATCTGTGGAGCTGGAGGAGAAGCCACATGACTTTGCCCTGATAGAGCCAGACCTCTGAAGCTGGAGAAGCCATGTAGAGACTCCTGCCAGCAATGAGTTGCTTCTACCACCACTGGATGCTTGCTGTTGATGGACCCTGAGCCCTGGAAGCAAGGAGCCATGGGGAGACCCCTGCTAGTGCCGGGATTCTGCACCCACTGACCTGTGACTCCGTGAGTCAGAAGGAGACGTTATAGACTGGTATCAGGCATATGGGCTAATATCGGACTTATGACTTTGAACTGGACTGGGTTGGGATGCTTTCTCAGTGTTCCATTCCTTTTGTATATAACTCATTCCCTTATATCCATATGTGAATCTATGGATTTGTTTCTCTAGTCTACCTGGACTTACACAGATGCTGATTTACACTCAACAAACATGCTCCTCCTCCCCCGCCCCTCCCCCCCACCCCGGTCATTTCGTTTCAGTGTGTCCGAGGTTAGTCCTGGGCCCAAGCACAGCCTCCTGGGAAGGGCAGGGAAACTGCTGGAACATTTGACAAGGGCTCCTCTTTCAGGATGTCTGCCCCCTCCCCCAGATGGTGACAGGTCTTGTGTGTGACCCCTAGGGGTAGGGTGGGGATGGGAGGAAACCCGCGTGGTCCCAGTTCAGCCACAGGCGTGTGTCTGAAATGGCTTCAGAAACTGTCGGACAAGCACAGCGGTCAGCACAAGGTGCGGCTCAGAGGGCTTCTGTCAGGAGGGCAGTTTTCATTTCAGAGGTGGCAAAAGTTGGAATTCCAAACAAAGTAAAACAAATGCACACCACACACACACACCCCAAAACACGGAAATAAGACTTTGAAAAGCGCCAAGACTCAATGGAGCTCTTGGAGGGACCAGCTGCTCTCCCCCTCCATCCTTGTGGGGACCCCCTCTTGTGAGCGCCATGCCCCCTGGGAGAGGAGTCCCTTTATCATGTTAATGAGACCGCTTCGCTTAAGCTTAATCACTCAGAAGTTCCAAAACGCAGCCAGCAGAGACGTGGTTCCTTAGGATGCAGCCCACAGCCAGTGAGGGGAGGGGACAGGCCGGCTGCCCTGTGTCCCCTCACACGTGGGTCCAGAGGCGCCAGCACTGACAGGGGGCACTGGAGAGCATGATTTCTGTACAACTCAGGTCCGTCAAGACCACATGGAGTCAGTTGGATGGCCTTTCTCCCTGGGTGTCTCTGAACAGGACTAAATACCAGGATGGACTTTGTGGAGAGAGGAAGCACAGGGGCATGACCTTAGCACAGGAGCATGCGTGACCTTCAGTCATCGGGGCATCTAAGGCATTGCCAACGGAGGTCACAGAAAGCAATTCAAGCCCCAGGCACCCGAGCGTGTCATTTCTACGGCTGGTGCAGTCACGAGTCTGGTCCGGGGGTCTCCATGGGCCGGAATCCACTTGGTGGCTGTGATGCTCCAGGAGTGTTTCAGGAGTTGGGTTTTGAAGCAGGCCTGAGAGCAAGTGTGCATGACAGCTCAGGGCTCAGCTGCTATGGGGAAGGTTGGCTCCCCCATGGAGACAAGACCTGGGGACCTGCTCCCTCCCCTCCATGGGGCCCATTCTGACTCAGGCCACCCTGCAGGGGAGAGGGTTTCCATGAAAGTCTCATCTTTCTCCCCGGGTGCCACTGGTGGATTCAAACTACTGACCTGGTGGTTAGCAGGCTAAGGCACACCCCACTACGCCCTCGTATGCGAACAGCACGTGTATCGCATTTAGTTAGTTATTTATGGCCGTTCTTGTCCGCCCCTTGTGGTAAATGCGCTAGAAAAATACCTCAGGCGTGGCTGACCAAGAATGCGGGGTGTACTCATTTGTTTGCATTAAGTGGGACACAGCCTCAGGAGATTCCTCCCCCCTCCTTCACCCTCCTCCTCCACCCCCGCCAGCAGTCCCCCTTCTGTCTGAAGTCATCATCAACTCAACAGCTCACCTCAGGGTGGGGTGTGGCAGTCATGTAATGGTGTCAGTTTCAGGATAGGTGAAGTCCAGCCTGTCAATCTGGAGATGGCTAATGAGACCTCTGGGTGGGTATGGCTTTCTCCTGAGAATTTTGGGAAATCTCATGGTATCTTTCTCCCTTGAAGACACTCTACTGACAAGACACAAGACTCAGTCCGTGGCAGACATTGCAGTCGATGAGTCACACGGCAGCATGCTGATAAACCCTGAATCATGGTAACTGGAGGAGGTTCAGGGAGACCTCTGCCAGCGCTGAGATGCTTCTCCCACCACCGGACACACAAGACTCTGCACCACTGGCCTGTGATTGTCCTGGCGTCATAGCATGTGTTTTGTGAGTCTGAAGAGGACTTATGGATTGGTATCGGACATATGGACTAATGTCAGACTTATGGATTTGGGCTGGGTTGGGATACTTTCTCAATGTTCCATTCCCCTTGCATACAAACCTCTCCCTTACATACATATGTGTGTTATGAATTTGTTTCTCTAGTCCACCTGCACTAACTCAGGTGGGTAGTTCAAATCCATCCAGTAGCCCGAAGCGTAGCAAGACCAGGAGATGATGGCCCAGAACACGAGATGTGGCTGTTCCTGCTCTAGCGAGAATCTGGACATGTGGCTGTGAGGGGACTCATGAGTTGGTCTGGGTTGCAGAAAGGGAAACTTTGGGCATGCAGAGACAGAAATACCACACATTACTAATAAGAAGGGAAGCACAAGTAAAACAATAAAGTGTCAAAGTGCTGATGAAGGTGTGGAGGGGAGGAACTCCCTGGTCCTGATGGTGGAAGGAAGTGCAGATGTGGCAGCATCTGAGTGGGCCGGGCTGTGCTCATCCGAATTATTATGTGTGCATCCTAGGATCCAGTCACTCTACTGGGGGTGGCCCCTTGGGAACCTCCATTATTAATCTGGGATGTCTCAAGAAACTAAGCCAGGGACGATTCTGCATCTGTCTACCTAGAAATTTGTATTGAGGAGGTGGTTTGCACAGCCGCAGAGTTCTAGTCTGTGGGTCAGAGATTGAGCCGCAGGCTTTGCTGCGGGGCTGAAGAACCCAGGAGCAGGGGGACAAGCAGGAAGGTCACCACTGAAGAACACAGAGGTGGGGGACAGCAGATCAGAGGGCTCCCAGGATCGGCAAGCCATGGGGTCGGAAGAACCGGAAGTCAATGAGCCAGATGCAAGATCCAGACCAGCATGAAGCGAGGAAGCTTCCTTGTGCCGGACCTCTGAGGGAAACCTCCAAGGGCTGGGCGAGCTCTGCAGGGGGCACCTGGATGTCCCTGCAGTCGCTTGGCTGCCCACAGCAGATGCCATGGCAGGATCGATCACGCTGTGTCAGACCACATCATGAAGGGGGCCTCAGCTGCCCAGCTCCTGGGAACTCTGGCACTGCCCAGGTGATGGCAGGCAGGTACAAAGGTACTCACGGCAGACTGGGTCCCAACAGCCCGCCTTTCTATTTGCACCTAAGCACTCCAATTGCCACGTCCTCAGGGCCCTGAAACACAGGCTTGGTTGGGGTGGGGGAGGATGGGCAATGTGTACTTTGGGGGAGACTCAGCTCAGTTTATAGTAGTTCTCTGGTGCTGTCACCACCCTGGTCATGTCACCACAGGACATGACGCCAAGTGGGGACTTCAAAGGACAGGGGCTGCGTGTCTCTCGGCTGGCCAGTGTGTCTTTGCTGATCTTCAGCATTCCGGGGGGCTCGTTGGGACCAGGGCGCACTGGTCTGTGTCTAGGAGGTCAGCGGTGCTGCGGGCCAGTCCCCACTCGCAGCAAGTGGGAACACCACAGGAATGAACCTGCCCAGGCCTGCGCCATCCCCACAACGGTGGAGACAGAAAGGTTAGCAGCTGCTTAGAAGCTGTCTCCCCGAGGGCATCAGCCACCCAGAACAACCAGACTGGTGTCTGTCCCACTATGGGGGGGGGGGCACGCCCTGCTGACAAGGACTGAGGATTGCTTTAAGAGAGCTCAGATACCGGTCAAGTCCAGTCAAGGAGGACCAAGGTACCCCTAGTCCCTCCCCTTCCTATTGTGTGTACACCCTAAATCGGCCTGTGATGCTTATGTCTATTGTACTCCCCTGCCTGGGACGTATGTGGGTACCTGTCGTCAGGGAGGCTTGTGTGCCTCTAAGTATATGTAAGCCTTGATTAGAAATATACTCCCCCCCTCCTTTCCCACCTCCACAAGGACCACCCAGCGGGGCTGAGGTGAGCATGCTACCGTGAAATGCATCCGAGTCCTTCCTTTTAGCCTCTTTCCCATGCCCTGTGACTTTACTGCGCTGCTGTCTGGAGGGAGCCCTGTGCTGTAGCCACGGTGTCCAGATCCACCTCGCAGAGCGTCTTCCTGTCTTCCTCTTGTCCGAGGGCTGCGGCTTTGCCCAGCGGGAAAGCTCGCTGTGAAGGGTTCCGCCTGAAAAGCTTGTAGTGCCGTGGTTCTCAATGTGTGGGTCGCAACCCTGTTGGGAGCCAACAACCCTTTCACAGGGGTTGCCTAAGACCCTCAGAAAACACATATTTCCCATGGCCTTAGGAACGCAGGCACCGCTCCTCTATCCGTCTCCAGGCGGGTCCACAAGCAGATACATACGCCCACATATGCAGAGACTGACCCCCGTTACACCCTGCCTCAAGGCCAGGCTTCATGGATTTGTCATTAGAGAGAAATATTTCACGCTGTAGAATGACATCTTGTTTTTGTGATGCATCACGAGGAATCTGCTTTCATGATGTTTAATTTGTAACAACGGAGACACACCCTGCCTGTCAGATACACAGTAGCAGAATGACAGCGAGGAAGTAGCAACCACAATCATGTTAGGGTTGGGCGGGGGGGAGTCCCCAGCACATGAGGACCTGTGGGAAGGGGCTGCGGTGTGAGGAAGGCTGAGAGCCACTGAGTCGGAGTGAACCCAGCCGCCCACCCACAACAGCCAGTGGGGAGCCAGTGAAGGCGCCGGAAGGCCAAGTGGAGGGAGGCGGGGGAGCTTGTGGAGGGCTGATGGGATACATTGTTGCGGACAGCAGCTCTCACCTGCCTGCCTGCTGAGCTGTGAGTGCGAGGCGGGAGGGGAGAGCTGTGCTCCAGGTGCAGGGTGTGTGGGAGCAGATTCAGGGTTTCGGGAAGGATGGTGGGTGCCGACAGCTGCACGTGAGGACACTTCTGGAGGCAGACGCTGGGGGTCAGCGGAGTCCAGCTAGCTCTGTCTGATCGTGCTTTTATACAAAAGACCACCCGCCCCCTCCTCAAGGAGGTGTGTCCAGTCGCCGCTTGATTGACAGGTTAAACTCTGCCCCTAACCCGGAGTGTCTCGTTGACATCATCTCTAACCACCACAGCCAGTGTTCCTCAGGCTGGGCTCCCAGAGTCCTCCGGGGCCCCTCTGGGTGTGAGACCGGGCCTCAGCCGAGTTCCAGGTGTCTCTGGAGTCGTGAGGGATGGATGGCCCATCCTCTACAGCGACAGTCAACCTCGGGAGTCGTGGTCCTGCGTCCTGGAAACACCAGTCAAATCGGGGAGCACCACCAGGGCCTCTTCCCCTGGGGGAGTGATGGTCCCTGCTCAGAATGGCCACGTCCTGCGGGTCAGCAGCCCCCACCCTGACAGGAGAGCCAGGCTTGCCGCGGCGGGGAAATGGGCTGCACAGAGGGCTCCCAAGAACGACCGTCGCAAAGTCTTTGCTCCGAGGCCTCCAGCCAGGCCTTTCCCACCACCTTCACATGCTGCTGAGGGCGACGGACAGACGGACAGACCACGATCACGGACTGCCCGGAGAGCAAACTACCCGTCCTAGGAGAAAGACGGCCAGCACACTCCTGAGAAGCCAAGATCACAGGACTGTTTGGGCCAGGGTCGAAGCAGGCAGGTCCCTGGAGCAGGCAGCCCCTTGCACCCCTTTGCACCAGCCTCCCAAGAAGGAGACGAACAACCTGCTGAATTTGTCACCCCTTCCTCTTGCATTTCACAGAGCTTCTCTCCCTGACGGGCACAGCCCCTTCACAGAGCTGATCTCTCAGGGCCCAATCTGTACAACCTCTTCCCTCAGTGTTCCAGAAATCGAGTCTGTGAAAGACAAAATATACTCACAAACCATATCCTGACTCAGACCCTGCAGCTGCACCATCAGAAAGCCTTATCCCCCTTATCGGGACATACGTCCCACTGCCTCACTGCCAGGCCCGGCTTCCCTGGCCTTGGAACCCGCCCAGGAGCTCAAGATGCTCCTGTCCCTTTCTCTGCTGTCGTTTCCCTTCCCCCAAAGTCCTCCCCTATCCCAGTAAAGCCTATGTCTACTCTTCCTTCCTAACTGGGCTCGATCTCCTCTCTGCGGCTCCATCTCCATCTCCCCGGGACCTTCTCTACTGTGTTAGGCAAAGCCCCTGCCTGGGAAGGGTCCATCTGTGGGGTGGAGCTGAGGCTCTGCCACGCCACGGGAAGGGAGTCTCACGGAGACGGTCTCACGGACATGCCACCGTGGGGGAAGCCAGCCCCCCACAACTGATCACGGGCTCAGTGAGGGTAATCATACGGTTGAGATATAAAGATCATAGTAAAGTCATAGAGACAGGGGAGAGACGGGATGGAGAGAGAGTCAAATAAAGAAGTCAGACACATTTCATGGTAGCATGGTCACCTCAGCCCTGCTTGGGTCCACGTGAGGATGTGGAAGGTGGGAATTGCAGGAGTGAGTGAGAGGGGAGAGCGATTTATTACTGACCAAGGTGTATGTATCTTTGGGGACATACGTGCCCCCTAACTACAGGTAAAGACGTACGTCACAGGAAGGGGCTGTAACATAAGCCATACAAGCAATAGGAGGGGGATATACCATGGGCATAAGGGTAACAGGAAGGGGAGGAGCTAGGGGTGTACACATAATAGGAAGGGGAGGGACTAGGGGTTTACATCTGACAAGAAGGGATTCACGATGGGGGCCTAACCTTGGTCACCCTTGAGTGGGGTTGACCTCTCTGGGTTCTTCCAGGGAACAATCTACTACTGTCCTTATTAGAAGGGAGCCGGCCCGACTTAGGGTGGCACAGACTATACAGCCTGATTGCTCATCACCCTGAGGGATGGCTACTTTGCTGACCTCCAAGTGTATGGTCATTTGCCGCATGGAGCAAGCTGCTAGGTT
This sequence comes from Nesogale talazaci, assembly GCA_004026705.1. Taxonomy (NCBI): domain Eukaryota; kingdom Metazoa; phylum Chordata; class Mammalia; order Afrosoricida; family Tenrecidae; genus Nesogale; species Nesogale talazaci. The sequence goes on along the minus strand of PVJH01032907.1, from coordinate 13,088 downwards.
TGGCATATACTGGGAAAGACAACTCGGGGGAAATCTTTCCGTGTCCCCTATGCTACCCACAGCCACGGGCGGAAACACACCTGGGATTGGGAGGATGGTGCAGGCACCGCTCGCTGTGCCGTCTGTCACACAGGCCTCCGTGAGTCAGACGGACGTGTCAGCGCGGAGCTGGAGGACAGCTGACAGCAGCAGCTCTGCCTAGAGCCCTGCTTCATTGGGTGGCTAATTTGAGTACTTCCGACCTGGGGAAGCAATTGGGATTGCAAGTGCTGGCATCACCTTTCTGTGGTGAGTCACTGGAGGCTCAGTGTCGGCATCGGCCTTGCTGTGACAGTCACGGGAGGCTCTGTTCCCCATGGATGGAAAGCTCCAGCCTGGCTCCCAGTCCACCCAGAGGCTGTTCTCCAGCACGCTCACAGGGACCGGGACCCACCTTGCCCGGGGGCTGGAGTCTGAATCATTGGGGTCTGACACAGTGCACAGGCTTGGTGGTCCCTTTCCCGCCATCTGTCTGCCTCCTCCCCTCCCCACCTTGGTTTTGACGTGACCATTTGGTCTCCCGTAGGGGCTATTGTGTTCTATTTTCCAGAGGGAGTGGTCGCTTAATTACAAAGGCACGGTAGCACATTCATTTTACACACTTAGGACAACGCTGTCTTTTTTTTTCTTTTTTCATTTGCTACCTTTCTCTGGATCAGGGATTCTCAACTTTCCTAATGCCGTTCCTCATGTGGTGGGGACCCCCCAATCATAAAATTATTTTTGTGGCTACTTCATCACTGTCATGTTGCAACTGTGACGAATCAATTGGCCAACCCCTGTGAGAGGGTAGTTCGACACCGCAATGGAATTGAGAACCGCTGCTCTAGAGGCAGATAGCAGAAGGGTAGAGTATCCTTCTCTGTGGCCGCCCTATGCTAGTCTCTGAGGAGTCGTCTTGTGGATGTTACTTGGCCGCCATCTTGCTCTTCTCATAGATGATAATTTAAAGGAGCACAGCACTTACAGGTGATGTCCATAGAAAAACATTTCTTTGATGATTTAATCATCTTTTTAATTCTTTTTTTTTAACACCATGTAGACTTTGTTGTTTCTGAGTGAGATAGCCGCTTGTTTACCTTCAAGCCTTTATGACCCCTCTTTGACACTACATCTTTTGATAGCTGGGCACCACCAGCTTTCTTCACCACTTTTGTTTATGCACACATTTGTCCTCCGGGATGGTGCTGGGAAGGTGAGCATCATGGAATACCATTTTAATAGAACAAAATGTTCTTGCACTGAGGGAGTACCTGAGTGGAGGTCCAATGCCCATCTGCTGTCCTCCTACTAACCCTATAAGTATACGCACGTTGATCTATTTCCCCATCGTCCTATGTAAATAAATTCACCTATGTACATGCCTATATTTAGACCTCTATAAATGCCCTTTACCGCCCAGTTCTTTCCTCTAGTTCCTTTTACTTTCCTCTTGTCTCACTATCACTTTTGTTTTTATCATCGTTTTAGTCTCTTTGGTTGCTTCATCTTAGGATGCCTGTGTTTTTTGTACATACTGTTGTCTCTGCAGGTCTATCTAAATCAGATAGGCTGGATGAACAGTCCGGAGGCGAAAATGATGGGGCGGATGGTTCCGGGGTGGGAGTGGAGGTGGGAATACGGGAGATAGGGAGGAGGGGGCAAGGCGGTGGTGTTGACTAGTCCAGGGAATTACGAGAGATTCAAAATCAGCGACAAGGTGGGTGTGAGAGGCACCATAGGGATTGATCAAGAGTACTGTAACAGAGAGAAAATACAGAAACTCCCATAGAGGCATCTTTTTCATTCTTAAAGACACCCCACAGAGGTTTGCAGAGCAGATGAGAGTCTGACATCCAACGCTGCATACTCACCCTGACTCAACTCGTTCATTGCAATGCCATCAAGGAAGCCTCGCCCATCCTACTTCCTGTTTTCCTGTTTCCACCCCTCCTTCCGCCTTAATCCCCGGAATTCCCTTCTGTCCTTTTGATCTTTGAGGGTTGATCACTGCAGCTCAGCAGTGACTTGAGTTTCAGATCTGCAATATCAGAGCCACACCCTTGGGGTCCCATAGTCTACTCAGCCTGGTATCTTTTACTATTATTTTGAGTTCTGTTCCATACCCCACCCTCCCCCGCTCCCCATTTTTTCCTAGGACTTTGTGGCAGCCACCTAGACTGGTGTCAGTTTGAGGATGAAGAGAGTAGGGGTGGAGTCTAGCCTCTCAATCTGGAGATAGCCAATGAGACCTCTGTGTGGGTGTGGCATTCTCCTGAGAATTCTGGGAAATCCCATGTTCCCCCTTGGAGGCGAGAGTCTCACTCCTCAGTCCCTTGGAGATGCTCTGCTGACAAGACACAAGGCTGACTCCTTGGGAGACATCCCGGAGGAGAAGCCACACGGGCTTCCCCTGATGGAACCAGACCTCGGAAGCCGGAGTCTGATGCCGGAAAAGCCACGTAGAGACCCCTGCCAGCGCTGAGATGCTTGAGAAGCCACAGAGAGACCCCTGCCAGCGCTGAGATGCTTGAGAAGCCACAGAGAGACCCCTGCCAGCGCTGAGATGCTTGAGAAGCCACAGAGAGACCCCTGCCAGCGCTGAGATGCTTCTACCACCACTGGATACACAGGCTCTGCACCCACTGACCTGTGATTGTCCTGCATTTGGCAGCACTGCATGTGTTTCGTGGGTCTAAAGAGGACTTTATAGACTGGTATCAGACTTACGGGCTAATATCAGACTTATGACGTTGGACTGTACTGGGTTGGGTGTCCTCTCAGGTGCTACCCCCAAGCTGCTCTGTCTCCTTTAGAAGCCGCTGCAGCACACACACACACACACACACACACACACACAGCAACACACGCTTCCAATCTTTCCCGATGCTTCTGTCTCATGGGCCTGCCTGATCTGAACCACTCTCTGTGCTCCTTTGTGGCCTTCAATCTAACACAGCTCAAGGAAGTTGACTTGGGATCTCGACCGTCAGCAATTCAGTGTCTACAAAGCCATCAGCATCATGTTTTCTTCTTTTTAAAAAAACTTGGATACATCATTGTATCGGATGCTCTTATAACAAGCTGCACATCCATTGTGTCGAGCGCATTTGTACGTATGCTGCCATCTTCCTTTGTGTTTTTCTTTTGAGTACTTTGGAGAAAACGACTCTTACTTAAATAAGTGGCTTTCCATAACAATGCGCAAACAGTGAATTTAATAAATTTGTGCACGGTGAAAAGCCATTTTCACTGTTTATAGAACTATTGCCACTGTCTCCTTAGGTACGATTGTGTTTTTCCATCAACTGTAAGAAACCCTTTTCTGGGCTCCCAGGAGTTTCTTCCCATGAGTTTTTGCTGTTGTTTGGATGCTACCAAGGGGATCCAAGTTCATGGCCGCTTCTGTCCCCTCCTCACACGTGTGGCCACGCGTGAGCCCCTCGGGCAGCCACAGTGTCTGGTCCTCCCTGAGGCTCCTCCTCTGTTAGGTTGACCTCACTACATCCAGCAGCATGCCTCTTCTGTGGACATGTCCAGAGGGCGTGAGGCAGGCAGGGGCACTCGTCTTTAGAAACCACCATTCTGTACCTTTCTGGGAAACACGCCTGCTTTCTAGATCTAGTTTTTTCTGGATAATTGGGCAGAGGTTTGCAGAGAGATTCACAGGTTCACCTTCAATCGCTCAGACACATTTTGCTTCAATTTGGCCATTGTCCCCCCCCTTCCCCCACAGTAGCACCCTTCCCCCACTCCCTCCTTGTTTCCAGTTTCCATTTCCTCTTCTCTCCTGACTCCTGAGCTCAGGCCTGGCTCAGTGCTGCTCTTCTGAGCGGAAATGGCAGCCGATTCCACCACTCCAGACCCGATGTGCAAGGCCCATCGCCTGGGCTGGAGAATCCTGGGGTCCCGGCAGCCTCCACCTCACCCCAAAGCTGGTCTCTTTTATGACTTTGGGATTCCCCGTCTCCTTGCTGACTCGTTATCGTTGACGGCATGCGTCATACTCTTGGGTTCTGGCTCTTTCTCCAGATGGAACGTACTGGGAGCCCTGGTGGCACTGCGGGTGGCAGCTTCCCGTGCGAACGGCAAGGTTGGCGGTGTGAGCCCACGAGAGGCTCTGTGGGAGAACGACGAGGCTTCAGCTCCCGCAGAGGTTTCCGGCCTTGGAAACCCACCTGGGCAGTCCTCTTCAGCCACAGAACGGCTGTGTTAGGGGAACCGGCCCTCACAAATCATCACGGGCCCGCGGTTGGGAGGCTCTGATACAGAAAGTCTCATCTATATTAAAGTCACAGAGACAGACAGAGAGAGAGAGAGAGAGAGTCAAATAAGGGAGTCAGACGCATTTCATGGTGGCACGTGCACCTCAGCCCCGCGTGATGGTCCATGTGGAGGTGTGGAAGGATGAGAGAGGCATTTACTTCTAACCAAGACTTCTTTCTACTTGGGGGGGGGGGGTGGCGCGGATGGGCATGCAAGCCCCTTGGTTACAGGTCACCACATACATGACAGGAAAGGGTTGTGGCGTGGACACTACAGCAATGGGAGGGGGATGATCTAGGGGTATATTGGCAACAGGAAGAGGAGGGACTGGGGTACTCATGTAACAAGATGGGCAGAACCCTAGATTCAGGATGGCAGCCGACCCTTGGATGTCCCTGGGTTGGTTTGACCTGTTCGGAGCATTCCCCAGGGAAAGCAGTCCACTGCCCCTAACAGCCGGGGGGGCGAGTCCCCCCAATGGCGGGACAGACAATAGGGTCTGAATGGCGGAGTCCTTCAGGGAGAAGATCCCCAGGCATCTGACCTCCCACCACGGGCTGGAAGGCATCCTTGTAGGTTTGGCATACTGTATTTGGAGAGACCCACTGGGGAGAAGCCTTTTTGTGTCCCACAGCTCTGAGTCGGGTTTGATTTCACAGCGTGGTTAAGGGCCCCTGTGACCGCTATGGACTTCAAAGTCGCTGGTTCAAACCCACCAGCTGCTCTGAGGGAGACAAATGAGACCGTCTGTCCCAGCCAAGTGTTACAGTCTTGTAAGCCCATTGCAGGGTGACCCTGAGCCGGAACGGACTGGATGCCAGGGGGTTGGTGGATCCTTTCATACCTGTGGTTGGGCCCGTCACACTTCTGGCAATGGACATCTTTATGACGTTCCTGGAGCGGGATTAGTGTGACTCCGTCTCCTTGGAGATTCAAAGGAGCGGATGGAGGAAGCTGTTGCTAAGTGTCGGGCTGTGGGCTCTGACGCACAGAGACCCCGTGCAGAACAAAGCCAGGGCCCGTCCTCACGACGGCGACGGTGTTGGGGCCCCGTCACGGCCACACATCTCTCCACAGCCTCGGACACCCACAGAGGCCGTCCTCCTCCATGCTCCGGCTCCCCAGGGGCTGGGCTGGGCTGGGCGGCCTCCTGAACTGCTGGGGAGGCACGCCTGTTCTTAGAGCTGCCCGTTGGTGGCCTCTCTCTAGAGCAACACAAGGGGAGGGAGACATCTGACAGATACAGGGGAGCCGTGCTCCTCCGCTGCGGGGGAGGAGGATGAGTCAGCTGCTCCTGCAGAGAGAGCAGCCTGCGTCCCATGGCTGGCGATGAGTCAGAATGGAATGGCTCCGTGGAATGGCTTTGGGCTTGGGGCTTCTCTCTCAGTTGAGAGGCTGTGTTGGCACCGTGGTTAAGCACTCAGCTGCCCATTGCAAGGTCAGTGGTTCAAGTCCACCAGCTACTCCTCAGGAGAAGGATCGGGCTGTCCACTCCAGGAAAGATTTCTTCTCCAACGCTCTGCTCTGTCCTGAAAGGCAGGATGGATATGGGTTTGGCCTCACTTTTGGGTTCCTTTCCTTAGTTAACTAACGCACGCTTTCGGTTCGACGTTCACTTAAAGTGCCTGTGCAAGTCAGGTTTCTTTTCCCTCCATTCCCTCTGTTCTCTGTCGTTCCCCCACTGTCTTCCCGAGACCCGGTGTCGACCCTGTGAGCCTGGGACGACCCTGTCCTCTGGGCCTCCGGGGGCTCGGGTAGCACAGGGTACTACTGCAAGGCTGGCAGTTCAAACCCACCAGCTGCTCCCTCAGGAGACAGACAGGGCTTTCGGCTCCCCCAAAGAGCCACAGGCTCAGCAGAAACCCACAGGGCAGTTCTACCCTGTCCACGAGGGTTCACATGAGCGAGGACATCGACCCCAGGGCAGTGAGAGTCCCTGTGTCCACTTGACAGAGGGCCTCTGGGGGCCGGGGCGGCATAGCGGTGACAGGGGGGGCTGAAACCCGCCAGGCCCGCTCTCTGTGGGTGTGGGACGCAGCTCTCGGTTCGCGTGAGGACTGCGGGCTCAGAAACCCACAGGGGAGGTTCTCCCCTGTCGAACGGGGTCGCTGCAGTCAGCGCCCACCCAGCGGCTCTGAGGAGTGTGGGCTGGGCTTCTGGAGGTGCCGCGGGGCAGAAATGACTCGGTGACTGTCAGTCTGATGACTCTGATGACCTGCATCGGCTTGGGGCCGTGTGTCCTTTTTTTTTTTTTATTGCGGACCTATTCCAGCGTGATGCGGCTTTGACTCAGACAGGATAGACTCTTCTCAGCCTTCTCCACTGTGCTGGCACAGTGACCTGGCCCTGGTCCCCTGTGGTCAGCGTCCTCTGGGGGTCACTGGTTGAAAGGTGGACGGTGAGAAGGTAGCTTGAGGCTTCCCTGGTAGGAATGATGTATGCATGTATGTATGATGCATGCATGATGCGGGTATATAACACATGCACCATGCATGTACACATGACTTGTGGGTGCAGCATGTATGTATGATGCATGCATGATGCGGGTATGTAACACATACACCATGCATGTACACATGACTTGTGGGTGCATGATGTACAAATGATGTAGGCATGTATGAGATGTGCATACATGTATGACATGTGTATAGATGCTATGTGCATGCATGTGTGTATGAGGGAGTACCCCCTCCGCAAAGCCAGTAAAAGACCCCACAGAGGGGAACTTCTGCAGTAGCCACTTTCCCCAAAGGTGAGCATTGAGGAACTCTCTCAAGCACCCAGGGTGTCGCCTGGGAAGGTCCTCTCTGGTCACAGTGGATTTTCTAATTTTCTATTTGTATTTTCTTTTGAAGGGGCTGTCATTGTCTATAGATTTTTGAATCGATGTACTCTTCCCTTTGGCCGCATGAGCTCACTTCCTGCCCCATGTCCTCGGTGACTCAGGACACGGATTCCAGGCAGAGTGGCCGGCGGGGGGGTCGAGGCCTGTGGGCGGATAACTGCCCGGCCGGCCCTGAGCCGAGGACCCAGGTCTGAAGGAGCATGCGCAGCAGCCCACGGGCTTTGCCTGGTGTTCTGTGGAAAGCACGTGGGTGCTGAGCCCAGTGGAAAGCAGGTCACAAGTGACCGACATTCAGACCCAGTGGAGAGAGACACATCACAGACTTGCGGCAGACACCTGAGATGACGGTCGTGGGACGACACCGGCTGATGCTGAGTTCATGGGTCCGAGCAGAACCTGGGGTTTCCCACGTGGTCGTCCACAGAAACAGATCGCCGGGTGGGTCTGAACCGCCAGCATCTTAGTTAGCAGCAGAAGGCCTGGCTAGTTGCACTGTCACGGCTTCTTGAGGTAATTGGGCTCGATGAGGTTGACAGTCATGGTTCACAGAGACTGTGCTCTACGTCCCACTTGCATAAATAGCAACCGAAAAGCTTATGAGCAGCCATCCAAGGTCCAACCGCTGGTCTCTTCCTGTCTGGAGGGAAGAATAATGAGAAAAATCGACGTTCATATGGAAACCATGTGTCCAACAGACTCCTGGGCCACGTGACCTTCAGCCCCCACAGCCCGGAGACCAGAACTGGATGGTGCCCGGCCACCACTGCCCCCGCTCCGAGAAGTGTCCTATCAGAAGGTGCTCTGCCTGGAGTGGGAGAGGAAGGTGGGCCAGACTCAGAACCATCTGAGAGACTGGCTTCCCGGTTGGATAGAGACCGGGTTGGGGGTGGGGCAGGGTGGTCGTCAGGGCTCTGGTCTGGAACAGGACTCACCCCTGCGGTAGAATGACAGACCACTGGAGATCGAAAGGCGGCGTTTGCTCCAGGGCAGATTCCAGAGGGGGCGGGAAGGAGGAGGCAGGGAAGAGAGGGAGGACCTGGTAAGCGGTTGGAAGTGCAACGGAAGGTCAGAGACAATGTAGGCACGCACTGTGGGGCGGGAGATGGACGCTGTGGTCTGGACACCTCCACACAAGGCACCAGGGGACGCTTCTTACACAACGAAGTGCGTGCTGTGTAAGAGGGAAGGCGTCTCCGCCAGCAGGCCCCGGGGGAAGTTTACAGAGTGGAGGTTTTCCTTTTCAGGGTCACGCAGCACGCTCGAGCTCGGGCCTCACACCAGACCCGACTCACTGCCGTGGAGCGGATCTCGGCTCCTTGCACCCCTACGCAGGAGAGAGCGAGACGCTGCCTGGGCTCGTGCTCGAGTGTCCTCACGCTGCAGCCACACGCGCACGCCCATCTCGTCCAGCCTCTCCCTCTTGAGCACCACCCTCCACTGGGGATAAAGGATCCCGCCCCTCTGCTGAATCCAAGGTCCTGCCCTCTACCGTTCAAGGAGCCCACCCTGGACTGCACACAGGCACTGTGCTTTCACGATGGGTCTGAGCAGTTCAAGAACAGGAGGGGCTTCTGGGAGGAGGCGGGGCCTTTCTGCCCCCGTGAAGTGAAGGTCTCCTCAATTCTCCAGGCGGTTCTGCCTGTCCTGGTGCTGGCTGTGAGTCGGCAGTAATCGAGAGCAGCGAGTTTTGGTTGTTTCCTTTCCTTTCGCGAGCATGACCTCATGAGAGAGAGCGTGGTCTCTCACGACATGTCCATAGCACGTGCGTGGGGCACAGTCCTGCCAACCTGACTTCTAAAGAGCGTGCTGGCCGTGCTTCTTGCCAAGCAGACCTCCGGGGCTGGAAACCCATGGGGACAATTCTGCTCGGTCTGAGAGGGTCATCGGGAATTGGACTCGATGTGCTGACAGTGGGTGTGGTGTCACTTTCTCTGGACTCACCCCTGCAGCCCCCAATATGGTCCTGGCACCGTGTCCATGGCACCTTTGAAAAGTGATTGTCGTAGGCGTGAAGTTCAACCACAGGTGAGACAAGTAGACTGCCATCATAACTTTTTTTTTTCACGTAAAAAACCCCCCACTGGTTGAGCTTTGGTGTGGACTCATGCAGTTAGGCCTCATCAGGTCAAGCTGTGGCGGGTGCACGTTGGCCTGGGGGGCAGGGTTCCCAGGCTGTCATCTTCCCAGGAAGCAGAGCCCCAGGCCTCCTGGGCTGCTGGGGGATCAGAACCATCGACCTTTCTGTTCACAGATGAGCACTTAAGCAGTGTGCCACTGGGCTCCTACTCGAGCCTTGATTCCCCCAGGAGGTTGCTTGGACCTCCCTCCCGCCGACTCAGGTCCTGGAGGCCCCTCTTGGGGTCACCACTCTCCTGCTGGAGTTCAGGGTGTCTGCGTTGGGAGCGGCTGCCCTCCGGGGACTCCAGAAACCCCCTCAATGCCCCCCCCCCCTTCAGCACTCCTAGTTCCTGATGCCCACAGCTTCTTCTCCTTGTTTGGGAGGAGCTGGGTTCCTGGGTGGTGCCCACAGTCTGCATGCTTGTGGGTTCAGAGAGAGGCTGCAGGTTGGGGTCCCCTCTCCAAGGCACCTCAGGAAAGGCCTGGCAGTCTACTCTCCCCCACTGCACGTCCCCCTCCCCCGGGTGAGGGAGGGTGTAAGCACACGGCCTCAAAGCATGGAGCACGTGTCTGTAACTTTGGCGGTGCTTTTTGAGGGCGCTGATGTCTGAAAAGGCCCAATCCCCCTCCTACACGGTGATGGGTTTGGTGAGATCTGGAACTGGAGGTGGCACCATCAATCACTTCCCCTCAGAAGGTGGGAGATGGGGTTCCTGGCTCTCCAGGGTTCAGCATTGCCCCGTATAGTTTCCAGGCTGCCGTCCGTACTCGAACTTGCCGTACTTGGCTCGAACACCAAGCATTTATTTCTTCCCGTGCCAGGGCAGGTGGATTCGAACCACCTGCATTTCTGTCGTCAGCAGCCAGCCTCGCGCCTCACCACGGCGCTCGGGAGTCAGCACCGCCTACGTGTCTTCCTTGTGCTTTTCCGTGTCTCGGAGCTGGGTCCTGGTCCTGGTGTCAGGTCGTTTGTATCCACGTTGACTAACTCACTTAGCATTTGTCCCTGGCATTTCTGTCCTTAGGGCCGTGGCGTCGCATCGGAGCCAATCAGGCGGCTGCAAACAGCAGACCTTCATCATCCCCCAGCTCTGCAATCCTGGCGTTTGAGCACAGAGGTGTTGGCCGGACGCACTTCTCCCGTTCAAAGCCAAACCACTGCCGTGAGCCACTGTGACTCACAGCCACCCTGTAAGACGCTCTTTGTGGGAGCGGAAAGCCTCATCTTCCTCCCCAGGTGGTTTCAAACTGTTGACCTTGCCGGCTTCAACCCCCCCACACCACCAGGGACGCGTCTTCCCTCTGCCGGTGTGCGGAGGCCCCAGGCCTTCTGCGCCAGCATCACTCCAAGCTCTGCCCCTGGCATTAGGTGGCTGTCTCGCTTCTCTGGGTCTTCCCGATGAGGAAGACACCCATCACTTTGGAGCAGGGCTCACCTAAGGGCCTTATCTCACCTTGATGGCATCCGCAAAGAGCTCATCCCCACCCGTGGTCACACACAGGGTGAAGACGTCATCACGCAGCCTTTTTTTTTGGGGGGGGGGGGACAAACCAAACCAGACCCCCTGCCCTCGCGTCAGCACCGACTCCTACCCACCCCTGTGGGTTTCTGAGATGGTCACTGTTGACGGGGGAGGAAACTCAATTCTTCTCTTGAGGAGCTGATGGTGGTTTCGAACCACTGTGAGGACTGGTGCCCAGCGCAAACCCCCGACAGCACCTGGGTTCCCTTGTAGACCTGTCTATTCTCTCGAGCCCCGAGGTGAGTTCCGTTCCAGGTCCAAAGGATCTGGGGGCGGGGGTGGGGGTGTCCTCCAGGTCTCTGATCAGAAGCCTGGTCTTTCCTAGGATTTTGACCTTGGTTCCCCATTTCTGCCCCGCTCTCTCCAGGGCCTTCTAAGAGGATCCTTCTCAGAGCAGGTGGTCTGGGCACCGTCTCGTTCTTCTGGTCTCAGGGCTATGGGGAAGCAGTGCTGCCCACTCGTCTCCGTTATCCCTCAGTACTGGCTGTCCCCATGTGCTATTGATGTTCACAGCCCTTCTTTCCCCTGAGAGAGCCGCTCATGTGCCTTGAAGACCCCAGATGCTACTCATTGAAGCATTGACTTTGAAGGTTGGGTGATGTCAACAGACCTGGGTGTCCCATGAGACGGTGGTCCCGGACCCTCGAGCGACTCGTGACTTCAAGGCTGATGTCTGAGGAGTTTATACAACCTGGCCCCCGTGTGTGGAACCTGTTCCTGAGCTCCCTGTTGCTTTGCCACCGTCCCCTGTGGTCTGGCTTAGACCCCCCTGCCCTGCCCGCCTCTGAGCCAGCCAATCTTGCTCTGCTTGGGACCTTTCACACCTACAATCAGCCAGCTTAGCTCAGACCTGTAAGTAGGAAGGAGGTTTCGCTTCTCCTCTTTCCCTGTTCTCCTGAAGCCCGCCTGCTCTGTGCACGAAGAGGTGAAGAGCTCTCCAGTGTCCCTCACCTGACCCTCCTCTGACTCTGCCCACCGAAAAGCTTCTTAGAAGAGTGCCAGGCTGGCCTTGAATTTCTCATGTCCCGCTGACTCGGTTGGGTGCCTCTCATCACCACCTGGCACCAGCCCCCATTAAAACTGGACAGTCTATCTCTGGGGTCACTGGGTGAGCTGATCTCAGGCCAGGGGCCTTTTCTCGGCAAGCTGAATCATGCCTCCTCTCTGAATCGTCCTCCTCCTCCTCGTCCAGTCTGAAGGACACTTGGCTCAATGGAAACTTCTGGGAACTTCCCTGAGGTCCTCCTTCCCTTCCTTCCCATCCCCCATCTGCCCGTCCATCCGTCCATCTGTCGGTGGTCGCTGGAGGCCTGCGTGTTCTTAGGATGCCAGGAGCTATGCTTCCAGTGTTTGGAGAATGCGCAGGCTCCCGGGTGGTGGGAAGGCTTCAGCAGGGATTTCAAACGAGGAACAGCACCACCAGGAGATGCTCTTTTGAAGGTAGCTGGCAAGATCCCTGTGGGTCGCCGCAGGATGTTGTCAGACACGGTGCCAAGCCAGCGGTTGTGAAGAATGTGCAGAGGCGGCTGCCTCCTGCCACTGTGCCTGGGTCTCCGCGAATTCCCATGGACCCAACATCCACTCAGAGTCAAGACCACGAGCCCAAGTCTCCCTAGCTCCACTCCCCCGGAGCATCAGGTTGACTCCATCCCAGACTTCCAAGGCTGACTTGCTCATAGGACAGGCAGCCTGGGGCACAGACAGTATTTCAGTCGCCCCTCAAACCGTGCCCCCCTCTGCTGGACATGGGCACGTCTATCTCCTCAACGGGACCCGTCAGGAACATCGCCGTCGATGGAGACCAGAGGGGCGTGGTCAAGGTTTACATTTTCCTGGGATCCACGGTCGATGCACCTGGAGGCAGTCAAGAAACGGAGTGGCCAGATCCATTCCAAAAGGTCTCTCTGAAGCATAACCGGGCAAGGATGTCCCTGTGAGGACTGAGTGCACCTGCCCCGAGCCACATCTTCTGGGTCGCCCCAAATGGATGAGGACGCGGGACCTTGAGTAAGGGAGGTGGAAGAAGAGTCGACGTCTTTGAATTACGCGTTGGTGAGGAATATTAAACGACGGTCGTGGGTGAAGCACAGCCAGAATGCTCCTCAGATGGCGGGATGGAGGGATTTTGTCCCAGGTGCTTTGGACGTGTCGTCGGGAGGGCTGAGACCCTGTGGAAGCTCATCCTGCTTGGCAAAGTAGAGAGTCAGTCAAAAAGAAGATGCTCGATGAGACGGATGGATGGACGGACGGACACACTGGCTGCAGCAATGGGCTCAAACATAGAAACTCTCAGGAGACCGGCCCAAGGCTGGGCCACG
>PVJH01032906.1:0-22147 GCA_004026705.1 Nesogale talazaci | reverse complement strand
CGGCAAACCCACAAATAGTCTGAGGTTTCCTATGCTCAGGTCTTCTTTTCTCTGCTCCCGTCCCTTTCTCTCTTTCCTGCTCCCCTTCCCAAGTCCTCTTGCCTAAAGAAAATTCCTTCTCTCCTCCTGCTTCTCTACTTCCCTCTCATGTCTACCTTTTCAGACCTGCCTGATGACCTTGTCTCCCTTCCTTCTTGCCCTTCTCCATATTCTGGCCACCCAAAACCCCAGCATCTTTTTCTCCCAATCTACCCATCTCGCCGAAAGAACCTGAGTCTACACTCACCTCTCCAGTAAGGTAAAAATACCCGATTAGTAAACACATCCAATTGCAAAATCCCCTTCTCCTTTGTCTTCTCTGGAAAGTGGTGGGGCTGAAGGAGTAGTCCGGGTTCATGTTCTCTTCTCTCTCACTGATTTATCTCAGATTGAAAAAGTGTTTAGGCTACTTTTCTAATGCTCCTATCACCTATATTAAGGAGTCTTGATATTTAATTCAAACTTGTGATTTTGCCTGGCATGATATTTTTGTCATGCTAACCACACATAAGAGGGAACGCATTTTTTCTTGTTGCTCAGCAGCATTCTGACCAGGGTCATTTAACAGACCCTGACCTAAGCGGTTCCCAAACAAAAACCTGGTTAAAGTGATCCAATTAATAATCACGCAGGCAGGGACTGATGTGCTTGCCATGATAAGATGTTTCAGTGTATCCTGGCTGGGCTTCAGACCGCTTCCTATACACAAGTCAATTTTAATAAATTTAGAAAGAGCACTCAAAAGTCTGATGAAAATACAGCCACATTTTAAAATCACTTAAAACAGCTTTAAAAGGCATAAGAAAGCCTTAAAACTGCGGTTCAAGATTTAGTGACTATGGCATTCAAGGGTTTTAACAGCTGGAAGAGTCAACTCATGATGTCGGGCTCCAGCAGAAGGTAAATTTTCAAACCCAAACCTTAGTAGCAGTCCTGTGGCTGGCGATCCCTTGAGGCCCCAAAGAGCAGTGTGGGACAAAGGTGTATAGGAAAAATGACCACTACCTGGCACCTACTTCAAGTGCAGAGCAGAGCACTAGTCATGAGAGTGTCCGCAGGCCTAGAACTCCAACCAAACCCTGCCCAGTATGCAGTCAGAGCAGACACTAGAAGTCCCACTATCCTTGGAAAAGCATCAGGCCCTTTGCATCTTCATGCAGGGGGATTTTCCTTCCAATTATTGACAATCTTACTGGAATTGGCCGAAGACTGAAACCCTAACTGGACCCCCATCACCCTCACCAAGCCTACGGTATTGCTCAAAGTATTGATTGGGTGGATAAATTTCTTTCACAAGAGCCATCTTTTCTCACCTGTCCTCATTTTCAGTCCTTCAATCTCCGAGGTTGTAGATATTGATGGCAAGCCTACCTACCCCAAGTATATGAGCCCTTTACTCATTCCTTTCTTATAATCCCTTTGTGCTGGGTCCCTCTGTTAGGAAGAAAACATTTTAAATAAGTTAAGGACCTTCTTGCTGTTGTTCTTTGTTTTTGGGCATCACTACTCTCTGGTGGTTGTGGGAGCTACCCAGGCTTGCTTCTGGAGAGCTGCTGCTGGATTTGAACCGCCAAGCTAGTGGGCTGCAGTCCTGCACTCAACCACTACGCCACGGGGGCTCAGCCCCAAGTTAAAGAACTTCTCACAGCACATCTTACTTCTGGTCCCACAGCACCTTTGCTCCTTCCCTTTCTTTCACTAACCAGTAAGGAAACCAATGACGCTTATTGCTTGATCCAGGACCTGTGCCTAAGTAACAAAGCCGTTTTCCCCATACACCCGTAATTCCAAACTCCTTAACTTTTCTCTCCATTTGAGGCACCATTATCTCAATCAACTATTATCTACTTAAGCCTGTGCCTCCCCCCACCACTCAGAGTTTACTCTAAATAGACACTTGGTCATAAAAGACCTCCAATCATTAACTTCAGCTGAGCAAATAACTAATGTGTCAATTTTTCCAGATGGACCTTGTTTTCCAGTTATTGTATATAGTTCCTCAGCTCATCCTATATAGTCAGTATGAATTAGCATGGTTACTGCCCAGCCAAAGGTCAAAAAGAGCAGCATTCCTAATCCATCCCAGACTCTCTGGCTTCCGGCAGTGACCACTCAAGTGCTATTATCTCGATAATAAATCAGGACTAGTAAGGCACAGATGTATTCCCACCTGTCCTGGGAAACCTTGGGTTGGCCTCCTCCCTGGCCGCAGCTAGGATTTCCCGCAGAGCATTAGAGCACAGCATGCTCCAAACACGAAACTTTAACAAACAACTCCAGTTGGTCATGGACTCCACCTCTGAGTTTCTCACCTCCTGACAGTGACAGCTTACATCTCTGGCATCGGCCGGTAACTCTTCAGAACTGTCCTGCATTGGATCTGTTAACAGCTGATAAAGAGAAGCACGTGCCTGTTTCTAGGAAAAAGTGTTACCACTCTATTAATGGGTCGGGAGTGGTTAAGCAAAATGTTAACAAGTTAAAAACCATGGCAAAAAGATCAAAAGTCGGGTTCCCAGACCCCGTTATATCCTGGGTCATGGCCCTGGTAGGACCCTTGGTAATAACTGGCTTACTAAGTGCTTTACTCAGCTGCTCCCAGAGGGCCGTCCTGGCCAAGGAATTTCGACTCTTCCTTCTCTCAGAGACAACCGCTGGGGTGATCAGCTGATAGTTGGGACCTTCTGACAGAGCTCATCAGAGGTGGCTTTGTCAAACAAGTCCAGGTTATTAAGCTTGTCCCGAATTTTGCCTCTGGACCACTTCTTCTTCTTGGTCTCGCCTCCAGATTTCTTCCCGGGGTCTTTGTCCTTCTTGGCCGACTTCCAGGCATCCTTTTTCTTCTTGTCATCGCGAGGCTCCGAGAGCAACTACCACCGCAGCAGCCTCGCTAAGATGTCAGACCAAAAAAAAAAAAAAGCTAATCCTGACTTTAAACTGCCTCCTCCCCTTCAGATTTTTCACAGCGATCCTTCGCATTAATTACCTCTCCGTCTCCATTACAATCAGCACACGTCTTGTCTCATTTCCGGAGCCAGCTCTCTGATCAGGATGCTCCACCTTGACCCCGATGAGCACCACCCTCTGAACAGCTCCACAGTTTCCGCCTGGACCCCTGTGGGCACTGCGCATTCTCGCTAAGCTGTAGTTTGGTTGTCTTGCCATCACACTCATGCCACTTTGAGGAGGTGCCTCGTGGCTTCTCATCTCCTTTTGTTGAGCTTGACCTAAGGTTGAGTGAGCCTTTTTTTTCACTCTGCTATACCCCAAACTACTTTTCTATTTCTCTGCTTCTTTCTTCTGTCAAACTTGATGAAAAATTAAGAAGTAGATGACTGATCAGACCACCTTTCCCCCTTCCCCTCCCCCTCCCCCACCTCTTTGCCACCATTCAGTAAGGATTCCAAGATCACTTACACATCCCGCATTTACTGAGCCCCCTTGGAGGAGGCAAGAAGGTCTCTGACATGATGCAAATCCCCTCCAGTTGCTAGAACCAGCACATCACCTCTAAACTGAAAGGACAAGGCCAGAGGTGGGCACTGGGGGCTGGGACATGCACAGCAGGAAGCAGAGCCCGACTTGCTTTGGGGGCTCAGGAGATGACAGAATGAAGAGGTCGTGTTCCAGCTTTCAGTTGAGCACTGAGTGGGTCTTAAGCAGTGTCTTTAAAAAATGATGTGAAGGCGGTGTCTGGCCTCCAGGTATGCAAGGGGGAAGGAAAATCAAACCCCACATCTGCAGCACCCAAGGCAGATCTCTGTGAGACTGAAGTCTGCCACGCCTCACTCTCCAATCACCCCTCCTAGGCACTTCCACTTTTCAGCTGGGTTCTGTAATTTGTTGCAGTGGCCACACAGACAATGCTCATGATTATAGGTTTATTTGGGAAATTAACAGATGACAGTTGAGATACGAATACAATCACAATTCAGCTCAGGGTACAGTGGTTTGGTCAGGACAGTTTCTTCTCTGCTGTGCCTGCAGACAGGCCTTTCCCTGGACCTCAGCCTTGTCACGTGGCCTCTGCCGTGCTTGCGCAATGTTTCCAAGCTTGTTTAGGGCTGCTGATAACCGCTCGAAGGGCATGCCATGCGGCTATCAGCCTCCACCGGAAGGCACACAGTGCCAGCTCAGTGGTTCATAAACTCAGCTAGCTACCCCAAGCAAGTGTCCAGGGGCGCCCCAGTCCAGAAGCCAGCTTCCTGCCCCCAAAGCACTCAGCTTCACTGGCTCTGTGGATGGGGAAACTTGCCCCACTGCCTCATGCTCTGGTCCCTGGTTCTGCCAGTGTTGTTCCTCGTAGACCAAGGAGAGTCCACGCACAGGCACCTCAGGGTCCAAAGGCGCACTTCATTGCTGTCTCTTCTCTGTTGCTGGTGGTGAAATCTCCCTTCTGCTTGTGAAATGGCCGGCTTAGTCTCAGAAACCCTATCGAGTGGCTCTCCTCGGCCATAGTGAGTCTGTAGGAGTCAGAATCAACTCAATGGCAACAGGGTGCTTTTTGGTTTGCGCTCCAGCAAGCTTCTGCTGCTAGATGGATTGCAGACCAGACAGCAGGGTCTATCTAGGGGGCCTTCTCAGGCCACCAAAAGAAGCTGCATGTGGAGTCACCATGTTGGCCCTGATGTCTAAACCACTGTCATTTGTGACCTCCACTAAAGCAATATCCTAACTGGGACAGCTGATAGGTGGTACAAAAAATGTATTTGACTGTGTAAGACTTAAAATTCTGAGTGCCAGGTTTGCAGATGGCATTCAGTGGATAGCACCGAATCCTAAAAACCAGTAGCCGCCTCGCTCTCTCTTTCTCTCTACCTTTCTGTGCCATCGAGTCATTTTCAACTCACAGTGACCCTAGGAATCAGACTTCACCCTCTGGCTTTTGGCTCGATCGCATTCCCATTCAACCGAAGATTACATTTCCTAGCTCCCCTTCGAGCTTCTGGGCAATGGGATAAAAGAAGACAGGAATGGAGCGGGTTCACAGGCTACCCTTATAAAGAAACCTCCTAGCCTTATGCGAGGATTGTTATGAGTTAGAAATGACTCGATGGTATTAAGTTTAGCTTTAGGGAAGGCACTGTGGTTCCTAAGCTTCTTCCAACCGTGTGGGCAGGGGGACAACGGGAGCTCCTGAACTCACACGTCAGTGTGGCGTGTATATTAATGTCTACATTTATAAACTGTCAACCTGCCAGCTGTGCTGCTCTGGACCACCCATCTGCCCACTTTTGAATTGTTGCCTAAAAGAGAAACAGAGACTTGCCTCATTCAAATTAGTGTTCATAGGCTTTTTTTGCTCAATGAGAACACAGAAGGGCACAGTTTGAAGACCTTTACGCTACCTACCTAAGCCTTCACTGGTGTCAGCTAATGGGGGAATATTTTTTCTGAGGGCAGACGTCCTCCTATGTTTCGGGTCAACTTTGGAAACTTCCCCCCTCTCACACTTACAGAGAAGACTGCAGCTTTGTTGGATGAGAAGAGCAGAATCGCTGCTTCATCCAGTCAGTCATAAAGTTACAAACTAATCTAGTAATTGAAAACAAATGAATAAAGAAATTTGATTTCTATTGTTTTGTTTTCTCTTTGCAGTATCTTCTGCCCAAATCCACCCACCTTCCCTTTCTTCCTACTACTCGCCCACACTCTTCTCCATTAGTGTTTCTCTAACATACCCACGTTGCTTCAAGCATGGGGCATTCCATGGGGCTTTGGTGCTAACTCTTGAAACAGGAGAAAGGCAAACCCCCTGAGGACACAGCTATGCACAGGAATGCCAGACACTAGAAGTGACCTTTATACACTGGGGAAGGGATCTCTCTTCCTGTTGACATATTGCTGAGCCTGAGAGGGGAAATGAGAAAGGTCATGAACCACTTGCAAATAAAAAGCAGCTTCAAACATCAGAACCGTAAAGTGTTCAACAAACCTTACTTTAAAATCGAAAGCTTAGTAATAAGCACCATTTTCAACTGAGGCACAGGTCTAAGTGTTTCACCTACAACTTCTCATCTTCACGAAATTGCTCAAGGCAGACACTGGAGTTCAGAGTAGAATAATTCCCCATGGCCCCTCAGAAGACAGAGCTATGAACCCAATTTTGACTTCCACGCCCTGTCTTCTCTAATATCATCCTGCCTCCAATGACGCAAAAGAAAAAAAAAAATCAAACCCTTGTTGGGAGGAGTGAGGGAATTCTAAAACAGAAGGAGAAAGAACAGAATGTCCTCAGGGGTGAATGGTGGTAGGTTGCAACCCCAAACCCTCAGAGAGATGGTCAAGCTGCTTCACTGCCATGTGCTGCTCTGAACACCCTTGTGACCTCTGGGAGTTGCTTTGAGGGGCACAGCGGTGCTGAGATAAACAAAGCAACCAAGCTGACACAAAGAGGCTGAGGCCAGAGTAGTGTCCTCCCAGTTTGTAAACATGAGGGGGCTTCTGAAATCTTGAAGGAAATGCCATGAAGGGATAATAGAATTTTATGTACCCTCCCTCTCCCGCCAACCAAATGTTTGAAATGAACTCGTACGCCACTAAAGACTCCAAGTTCACCGACGTTTTACGTTTCCTCCTTTTTCTAGCTACTCGAACCCTTCTTGAGATCCAAGGTGTAAGGAATTTGGAGTTTTCAAGGCTATGGGTCTTCACTTTTGTTATTTTTTACTTAAAAATTTTGGGGTTTGTTTTTTATGAAAACGTATTCTATTAAGTTGCACAGCCCATCTCAACCAATGAAGTGAGTGACAATATCCCATTAAACTCCCTATAAATGTGGTTCTATTTTTCCCCTCATCCCATCCTTTCTCCTACTCAGTATCATTTCCTGTCCCTCCTCTCTCCCCGACCCTTCCCTGGTCCAGGGCCTTCTCATACTTTGTCCTCAAAATCTTGGCTTTTGGTGCGAAACCACTTTTCTTCTTGTTTTTTCCTTATCCTAAGGGTGTCATCAAATATCTCTGTTTAAAAGACAGGCTAAATTTGCTACACATGTTGTTCTCTAGACGTGTCCATGTCTTACAGTGTCTTCAGAGTTTTTTGTCAGGGGAAGTCTGACACATCATCACAGGTCTGGTAGGCACAATTGTACAGCGATAATAAGTAAAGATTATAATAAACATAGAAAGATTATAGTAAACATAGAAAATACAAGAGATAGAAACAATGGAGTCAGGCACATTTTATGGTAGCATGCTCACCTCAGCCCCACTTGATGGTCCACACGGAGAGAGAGTGGGCAGGAGAAGAGAGTGTGGGGAGAGGGAACAGGAAAGAGAGGGAGGTGAGGGAGAGGAGAGGCGACTGAACGAGAGAGCCCTTTATTGCTGACCAAGCCTTATTTATATTTTGGGGACATGCAGGATCCCTAATTACAGGGAAGGACACACATCACAGGAAAGGGTTGTGCTATGGATAATTCAACAACAGGGGAACGAACTAGGGATTTACATGTGCAATAGGAAGGGAAGATAATGGGGTCGCACAGGAGACAAGATGGGAGGATCTCAGAGTCATGATGGCAGCCAAACCTTGATTGCCCTTAGACTGGAGACTTGATTTAGCCAAAGCTTTCAGGGGAAGTGACCCATTGTCCTACTAGCAGGGAGTGAGCCCTTCCTTTGGTGGGAGAGACAATGGCATCTGGATGACTGGTACCCTTAGGGAGATAATTTGACAATCATTTACCATAGGTTGCAAGCAGTTAAATTTGGCATAATTCTGAGGGACACAATTTGGGAGAAATCTTTTTATAATCCCACAGGTTTTTTATGCATAATATTTCATTGTATGAATGGATCAGAGTTTGTTTATTCATTCCTATAAAACAGAGTTTTGGGTTGCTTCCAAATATAGGTGTGCATATTTCTGCTCATGCTGTATTTTTTATTTCTTTAAGGTATATACCAAATAAAGGAATTGCTGGATCATAAGATACTTGTATTTGCATGTGTTTAAGAAAGAGTCATATTGATTTCCATCGTGGTTGTACAATTCTTCAATCCCATCAACAATGTATGAGCGTTCAGATCTCTCCACATCTTCTCCAGTATTATTTTCAATTGCTGTAAGTGTTGGTGTGAGGTGGTATGTCCTTGCTGCTTTAATCTGTATTTCTATTACTAATAAATGTGAGCATTTCTTCTTGTTGTTGGTTGCCTGGATGTCATTGTTGGTAACCTGTTTATTCACATCTTATGCCCTTTTAATTGGGTTATTTGTATTTCTGTAGTTAAGAAATTGTAGTTTTCTATACATTTTGAGAGAGAGAGAGAGAGAGAGAGAGAGAGAGAGAGAGAGAGAGAGAGAGAGAGACTCCAGACTGCAGTGGGTCCTACATTTTAGAGCAGCCCCAGGGTTTCAATTCTTCCTCCAGGAGGTGTGGTTAACAACCCTGGTCAACCCATTGGCCAAATTGAATTTACCTGGCCTAGGTTAGCCACTCCAGCTGCAGCATTGCTGGCCAGAAACCAGACCTTTGAGCATGCGCAGTGTGCCATTCCTTTTTGACCCATAGCTTGGTTTTTGTAAGTATTGCATAATGGATCCCCTTTCCCTAGACTAGCTACTTATCAAGTTCTAGTCTTTTGTCTTCTATGGTGTGGAGATTTTTCATTATGTTCTGTAATGTATTTATACCTTGCATTAGTTAAGCATGTCCCTATTTTTTCATTGATGATCTTTATGGTTGTGGGGTTTATATTTTTAGGTCATCTTTGATCCATCTTGAGTCTAGTTTTGTACATGGAATGCGGTATGACTCCTGTTTCAAGGAACTTTTTGAAGCCTCCTAATATGTACTGTGGCAGTTCGCCTTTCTGGGTTCATAGAAAAACAACGATCCTTGGTCTCTTTTCCATTTATGTGGTCATGTGACTGAGTGATGACCAGTACGCCATATTTTAGGGTATTATCAAATGAATAGATGATGCTGGGCCATTGTCATGCCAGGTCATCATTAGTGATTCGTAATAACTTTTCAATTTTCCAATTCCTATACCAGATGACCAGCACAAAGATATCAAGGGTTCGAAAAATGATCTATATTTTAAACTTTTTAGTTTGGAAAAATTATTAACATGCAGTTGTAAAAATAGACATCCTGTGACTCTTTATCCAGTTTCCCTCAATATATTACAAAACTCAAATCTAACACAAGTCGAGTACTGACATTGACATAATCTAGTAGTTTCCCCAGATTTCTACTCTCACCCCAAGTTAGTCTTGCAAACCCACAGGGGTGGTTCCATCCTGTCCTGCAGGATGACCATGGGTTCTCATGGGCTTGATGGAAGTGAGTTTGGTCTTTTTAGTTTCCTCTGTGTATCTGTAAATTCAATTCTAGGGAATTTTTTGCACATGTATGTCTGTGTATCCACCACCAGTCAACATACCGAACAGCTGAGCTTGGTTCAGGTCATTGTCATTTCCCTAAAGCCTACTGCAGTGCCTGGTCCAAAGAAGACACAGTCAATGCTTGTTGAATAATTGACTGGTGTATGAGCTAGGGTTTCTAAGACGCTATAACAGAGATACAAAATATGTCGCCATCAAATGAGATACTTGTAACAGTCCGGAGGTAAGGCTGCCACGTCTCTAGGCCAATAGACTGCTGCAGTCCTGAGTCCCCAGCTGGCAGGCACTGGAAAGGTGGGGAGGGCCCAATCTTTATATTCAAGTCCAGAGGTTGCACCCATCACTTCTCCCTACTTTCTATTTGGCCAGGGGTTAAGTTACAAGGACACACTAACCTTCAAGGTAGGCTGAGGGAGATCTTTTATTAACCTACATTTCTTTTTTCCCTCCCCCAACCCTAGTGAAAGTCCAACACCGAGGACAGTGCTTCCCCCACACGGTTGATGTTTGACCTTAGCTTGTGGAATGTGGGCAGAGGAAGTGACAGTTGTCAGTTCTGAGTTGAGTCCCTAGGACTCTTATGTTTCTGCCTGCCCCGCTGGTACTGTTGCCATCCTGCGTGAAAAGAGCTAGCCCCAATAGCCTTTGGTCTAGAGGACGTGGGACAAGTACAACTCAGCTCTAAACTCAGTTCAAACCAGAAGCAGAGTTGTCTTCTTGACCTGTAAGAAAAAAATCAGTGCTTTTTTTTTTTTTTGGTAAGCAACTTACTCAAGCAGCCTATTAACATAGCAGAAAGGCGTCAATGCATTGATCATGAATGCAGCTTAAGGAGTTCTATTATTAATTATATAAGGAAAGAAGAGGACATTAGTGGATGATGAACATTCTGCAGACATGAGAGAGGCTCTTGACTGGCCCACGAAGAGACCATCTGTGGGACCATCTGGAATTCAGAGAGCAGACCTAGGACATCTCTGCCTGAAGGGATCTTGGGGGGCGAGGGACATATCGAAGATGGGGAAAATGATGAAAAGGGTGGAATGGAAACAAATAAAAATGCTATACTAGCTCCAAAGGGTTTAGAAGAATTTTTCCAGGGAGCCAAGAGGCGTTGCTCAAAGAAGTGTGAAAAACTGTATTCTGCCGTATTACATAGTAAGTGTACAATACAGGCGCACCGGTGGCAGAGTGGCGATGCGTTGGGCTCACTGTGGGGTCAGCAGTTTGAAACCACCAGCTGCTCCTTGGGACAAAGACGAGGCTTCCTGCTCGTGTCAGAAACCCACGGGGGCGGCTCTGCACTGCCCTGCAAGGTCGCTGTGAGTCAGAATGCACTCTGGGGCAGTGAGTTTGTTTAGTGTGGTGTATGATGCAGCTGTAGGGAGTCATGCAGTTCTCATTTGGATCCTTGACATAATTTTGAACGCACTGAGAAGATAACAGGAGCCTCATCCAGCTCAATGAAAACTTACCTGCACAGTCTGATTCCCCCGCAGGGCTGAGCGGCTGCAGCGCCCACCGTTTCTGGGGGGAACGGAGCTTCTGGGGGGAACGGTGCAGAAAGGACGCCAGAGGCCTCGGCCTTTTGTTGTGTTTTTACATCTAGGGCACTGCTAGAGATGTGAGAGGTGAAGAGGCTTTCCAAAGCTTTGGGTCTGAACATCCATTTTAAAGTAGATGGCTAAGGCCCTGATAAGTATTGGCTATTACTTCAAACTGGTGGGACCAAAGAAAACATAGTTTTAGACATTCTTCAAACGCTTACGTATCTTAATATCTTCCGAGATTTTGACACATGCCATTAAAAAACAAGTTGTCAGCATGATATCATGATCTTACCTAAGTCCGCACTCATCTCTAGAGAAAGGCAACCTCTTAACTACCAGGCCACTATCACAACCAAGAAAGTGAATCATTCTACAGCCTTAACTAATAGTCAAGGTTTATTTAAATTGTCCCCAAAACATTTTATACCATTCCTCCCATGAGCTGGCAAAGGATTGGGGACTACTTCCAGACTAGTGGTTCTTAACTTTTCTAATGCTGCAACCCTTTAATACAGAACATGTTATGGTGACCCCAACCATAAAATTATTTTCATTGCTACTTCATAACTGTAATTTTGCTACTGTTATGGATCATCATGTAAATATCTGATATGCAGGATGTATTTTCACCATTATAAATTGAACATAATTAAAGCATAGTGATTAATCACAAAACAATATGTAATTAGATATTGTGGCATACTTATTTTAATTACAAATAAATGAAATTTTGTCTTGAAGCATGGTGTGGCACAAGTACCAGTCTTCACGCCAGGTACTTGTATGTGGGCATATCTACATATGGGTGGACCTGCTTGGAGACAGAGTTGCTGTGTCTCAGTTCCTAAGACCATTGGAAATATGTGTTTTCGGATGATCGTAGATGACCTCTGGAAAAGGGTCATTCGACCCCCAAAGGGGTCTTGACACACAGGCTGAGAACTGCTGACCTAGAGGTTAATCAGGACAGTCTCCCTTGCTTTATTGTCTGTTTGGTTTGGGTTTATGAATTAACTTTTTAAAGAGTTCAGGTCAGTTGACTTAGTGAAAATCACACAATCTTTATCTGATTGCTTCCTGGTGGTGCCCATTAACTTACCTTTTAAGCTCGTATTTCTTGTAAATGGACATTAGATCTAGAAGCTTCACCAGATTTGAGTTAAACCATTTTTATAGGCTCTTTATTTGCGTGGAGCAAGGAGAGTCAGGAATAAGACAGTGAATGCCTCCATGAGCAATTTCCTCCTTTGCTATGAGACCAGGACCGCTGGTGGGTTTCCAGTTATTATTACTGAATAATTTGATCAAAGAGTCCATAGGAAAATCCTCATCAAGAAAAGAAAAATACAGAATTCAAAATTTCTATGGATTTTAGATTTTCTAGATTCATTGAGGCTGGGTAATCTCCTGAAACTATTGTCATGAGATTATTTGCAAATGTTAAAACAAAAGTATTCCCTGAATTCTTCCTACAACGAACAATAGGGAGGTGATGTGAATGGAGGAACCACTCAGAAGAGTGAGAATGATTACAAACCTGGAAGATAATCTGCGGCCCGTGGGCTTGGTGGTTCAAATCCAGCGGCGGCTCTCAGGAGCAGCCCTGGGTAGTGCCCACGACCACTAGAGGCAGTGATGGCCCCCCCCCCCAAAAAAAAAAACAAAAAACAAACCTGGAAGATAATCAATGTCACTGAATTGTACACATAGAAACTGTTGAAATGGTATGCTTGGCTGTGTGTGTGTGTATTTAAAACCTACACAATAAATAAAACTAAAAATCCCAAACGAATAACACTTTTTGTAGGTATACTTGAGTCATCCACTGAAGAGCCTTTTTCATTGTATTCTTTCACACTACTAATGATGGTGTGAACACCCCAATCAATCTCCCTAAACGTATCTTTATCTAGAAATAGCAACTGAGGCAAAGTTTACCTGAAAATTTATGGAGGGTGCAATCCTATGGAGGCAAGAAAATGGGGCCTTACCTACAAAATATTTTCTTTTACTAATATTTTAAATTCTGTATCATTAGCTAGATTAATGGTGTTATTCTTAGAACTCTCAAATTTCCAATGGGACAAGCTATTTATGCTATTTCTCACGTTGATAATGCTGTCTCAAACGTAGATCACAGACAGATGTACACACCTTAGAAAAATGAGTGGGTTTTTGAGTTTACGCAGTTGAGTTGCCAACTGCAAAGCTAATAGTTTGAAACCACAAACCAGTCTGGAAAAACGTGGCTTTCAACTCCCGTAGAGAGTTATAGTCTGGGAAACTATTAGAGGCATTTCTGTCTATAGGTTCCTGTGATAGGTAGGTTTATAATACTACCCTGGCCAATGACTATGTAGGAATAATTGAACGGTGGACTGGTAAATGGCTCGAGGAGCTTCCCCTTTCTCGTCTCTTGCTCTTTGATGATCGGACCAATGTGCGACTGCCTCAGCTGGTTCTCTGCCTCAACTTGAGAGCTGCACTATCTGTGGGGCACCCAACCATGGACTGTATCATATAGTTTGAGATTCCTTCAAGATCGCTATCATTGTGCTACTGGAATATACACCGCTTGAGCTGGGGACTGTCATCTGGCTGCCTGCTGGTGACCTGCCTTGGTGATTGCTGCCTGTGGCTGGATTGACTGAATTGCTCTACAGAGCTCAGCTGCCTGCTTCCTTGACTTGTACTGGGTGGCCCTCAAGACTTGAAGGACTGCCAGTGTATTAGCTGTCTCACAGAAGTGAGTTGCACTGAGTCACTTGTACTGCTCTATAGACTAATTAGCTGTTTATTTCTTATGTCGTATCTATCTAAATAAATATATATAAAATCATAAGGGTCCTGGTTTTGTTTCTCTAGAGAATCCTAACATAATTTCCAGTGTCTGGTATGGTTTCAACTAAGTGGCAGCGAGCTTGTTTGTTTTAAAGGATAATAAGAGGCCAATATCCATTTTCAGAGTCACCATGTAGATTGCCTCCACTGAATTCTTTCTGATCATTATTCAAGTATGTACATAATGTTGACTCCAAGCAGAGTGTTTTAGAAAGTGGATTACTTCAATTCTTTTCCAGCCAGCACAGGGAGGGACAGTCTCTCTTAAGGGCTTGCCTGAGTTTGCCTTAAATGGAAATCACCGTACTGGGAGTCATATTGTCATGAGGCATGCCCTAACAGTTGTGTTCTGACTCCTTTTGCCCCAGAGTCATGCTGAAAGTCAACAACAGTATTTTCATCTTAAACAGATCTCAAAAAAAAAATTAAAAAAAAAAAAAGAAAAAAAAACAGATCTCATAGATATAATTTAGATATGAGAGGGGGGAGTTACCCTGCTGTTAATCAAAAGACTACAAATATCATTTACGATTTAGTTGTGGGAAATTAAAAAAAGCCATAACTTTCTCTCTTGCAGTAAAAATTACTTTTATGTTTAATCAGTCAGGATAGTCTTTAACTCAGGAAGGTGGTAGGTAAGGTCATTAAGACTGGTGACTAGGTAGGAAGCATTCCCCACTTACATCAGTAGCAGAGGCCAGTGCTTCAGGGGGTAGTAGTCTGGTCTTGAAAATGTATGTACAGATCATGGTTTCCTGTGTTCATTGCAAAAATTTGATTTTTATCACATGGTCTGGGGTACATAACTTGCTTTTCACTGGATTTTTGAAGCTGTATGAAAGTACCAAACCCTACTGTTTTGTCTTGAACTTGTGAAATAAACTTAAGAGTTTCTCTTATCAAACTGATCTATCTCTGGTTTGGGCTGAAACCGAGATGGGTAATCAGGGGTACTTGTTCCTGGCAACAATGAAACTATTCTGCTTCCATTGAGTTCTGCCTGATAGACAACGTGAAAACTTTGCCCTCAGATAAAGAATGTGTTTGCTGAACTTCCTTGGCCATCTCTAGGATGGTAAGCGCACCCTCAGGGACTTGTGTGCGTGTGCTTTTGATGGGAATTGGAATACCAGGGTCACATGGTCATAAATCATATCCTCTCCCCACAGGTAGTCTGAAGGTCCCAAGGCAACCTTGTAAATTTTTCTCATCTTCAATAATGTAGGTCGTATCACAATCATGGCCTCTGTTCAATTTCTGTAGTCCTGTCCACAACCGTGATGTGAGCTGAGGTTAGGAATGGTTTTGTGGCAATTTCCTTGTTTTCCATGTTCTCTATTAGTCATTTGATTGTGAATTTTCAGACGTCCTTTGGTCTCAGGTCAATGGTAACCCTCATCTGGATGATTCTTTTTCTGTCCTGTTTAAGGGTTAATGAAGGGAACTCTGGTGGTGTGCTGATGGTGCATTGGGCTGCTAACTACAAAGTCCAAAGTTTGAAACCACCAGCTTGCTCCTCAAGAAAAAGACAAGGCTTTCTCCTCCTGTAAAGTGTTAGCCTGAGAAGCTCACCAAGGCAATTCCCCTGTCTTAAAAGATTGCTCTGAGTTGGCACTGACTTGATGGCAGTGTTTGGTTTTAGAATGGGGTGTCTGTAAGATATATTTAATTTGGGGTCTCCCCCTCCCCCTAGACTAGCACAGAAAAGTTAAGAATTAGCCTAAAGGCACCAGCTTTGCCTTGGAGCTGGCACTTGGATCCAAGGCCAATGAATGTCTGGGCTCTGGCGTGTGTACTTAATAAGTGTGCCAGGTCTCTCTGGGTAGGCTTGAATTAGCACACTCACACCCTTATTCTTCCAATTGGACCTTTTTGCTTTTTAGTGAAAAAAACAACAACAGAAATAAATCATTTTCTTGGAAAAGCCATCTTTTCTATTTTCCATTACCCCCCACACTTGGCCCTGTTAGTTCAAACTTGTACACTTTGCAAACAAGTTCCTCACATTTTTCTTGGCTGCAGCTCTTCTCTGGGGATTTGGTTTACTGGAATCTATAAATTTCACTCCAATTTTAGCCCCAAGTCCTGACTTACTCACTATATCACATTTCTTTTCTCCATTTTTATTAAAACTTACCAGGCTAAAGCTTGAAGATTTATGTCTTTTTCTACTCCTTTCTCTAATTTTGACATTATAGCCTTCCTGGAACTATTTCCACATAAGGTTTCACTAAAACTTTCAAAGTTTAGTTTTGATCCGGCTTCCATGGCTGTTCCTTTCCACTTCAGGCTTGCCCGATTGTGAAAGGCAGGCTCAAATGACAGCCCTGCGCGGGATGCCAAGTCAGCAGAGGAACGCTCATGGAGAAAGACAGGGTGAATACGTTTAGGGACCACCGCACCACAACAAATCACAACACAAGCCAAAGGACATTCCTGCCAACAGGGCACTGGGGTTTTCAAGGAAGGAGTGGCTTTTGAACCAATGAAACAATAAAATACTGCCCGGACTGTGCTGTGTCGCAGGCTTGCTTTTCTCGAAATAGCCTCTTCACTTTGGGTTGCAGCCGAGGTCAGACCCCTTCCACATCACACTGAACCCTCCTGCGCAATCCCAGTTGTTTCTGTACTTCTTTAAGAGGGCATGGGAGAATGCACGCTCGTCGGCAGATCATGGGCATGATCTCGAAGGGGCCCAGTTTATTTAGACGGGTGAACCATCTGAAAGGTTAGCTCCGAGTAACGTACTGACGGTGCGACACAGCTCGGCTGGCGGGATTGCTGCACAGCCGGGAAGCCTCTGGGGGATGGTGAGCATCGTGGTGGATTATTAACTGCCAGAAGCCCGTGGCCTTTCCTTTAAACCACCACCACCACCACCAGGAATTTGTTTTTAGTGGCTTCCAGAGGATTCCTAATGAATGTTTGCTTTTTCTTTTCACATCACTGCCCTGGTGGGAGTAGGAAGCTCAGCCTTGCTCCTGGAGAGCTGATGCTGGATTTGAACCGTCAATCTTGTGGGCCGCAGTCCCGCCCACAACCATTGCGTCACCAGGGCTCATGAACATCTGCTTTTGACAGGCACTCACCTCCATTATTCTGAAGGGGACTCTTGTGGGTGCTTAGGGAGGTTCACATGTGCACCCAAGAGGCAGTAGAAAAAAGAGAAGTATCTTTTGAAAGATGTTTTTCCTTTTCATGATGAAGGAAGATTATTACTGGTAACTATATAAAAATTTTTTAACAACGTAGAGATAGATGTCTAGTTTAAAACTAGTTCCAGAGACGATAAAAGGATTGTGATGTAATAATTATGATTTGGGGGGTGATCGCTCTAACTGTTTTCCCTTAAGTGCTTTTAAACTGTTTCCAGATGAGGGATGCTTTAGAGAGGCAGAGAGACGCCAAAAGGTTTGGCTGGGGTATGTGCTGGGATCCGGAGTTGAAGCCAGGCATCCCAATACTCAGCTCCGATGATAAGGGGCACAATCATCTTTATCCAAGTTTTTTCTCTTCAAGGTAAGGATTAATGGCTCTAAAAATAGACGTGCCCCCCTCCTTCATGGCCTCTTAAGACCTCACAAGAGGTGTTCCTGATTAATTTTATATCCCTCTAATACTTCTTTCGGAGCCCTGGTGACGTCAGTGGCTACACACTGAGCTGTACGCTGCAAGCTCAGCAGTTTGAAAGAACTGGCTGCTCCTCAGGAAGAAGTTGCGGTCTCCTCCCGTAGTGACCGTTTCACAAACTCACAGCGGCAATTCTACTCTGGTCAACTGGGACTCAGCCACGGCTCGGTGATGTGGTTGGGGGTTTCATACGTCTCGATGAACATTCCAGAGCTCTCTCCAGTTTCTCACTTGTAACTTTGTTATTCCTTGAGAATGAGTCTCTTCTCTTCTTTCAGACCTGAAATATTCCATAAGCAAGCTTTATTTCTCCCTATGCTCCATTGGCCACTCCCTTGAACTGTCTTCCTCTCTCACTCAAGTGGAGACCCAGTCCGTGTAAAAAGACCTCAGCTTCCTTACGGCAGGATTCAAAATTGCAAACATTTACAGTACAACCCTGATGGAGCTGGTCAAGGAAACTCGGAACTGGGTACAGGCTCTTGGTTTAATGCAAATTTATAGACTTAAAAATAAAACACAACAGAAAACAACTGATGACAGATTATATATTGCTGGAGGATGTAAAAACAGACTAGTTTTCTCCATGATATAACCACACTCTAAGCCTTGAAAATGGGAGAGGCCAGGTGAGACATGGTCGCAGCTTCCTGTGGGCAGACGCCGTGGGCCTGCTCTGTTCTCCAATGGAAAAGCTGCTTACAGGGTTTCTCTCCTGGCAGCTCAACACAGATGAGCGAGCACCCTGCCACTTTTCAGTTGCCATCTACAAACTTCTGAATGCCACAGATGTTCAAACAGCTCTTTGCAGTTTTAAAAGGGTCTTCCTATCTATTGTTCAATTTGATCCTCATGAATGCCTGCCAGGGATGGAGGGCCGATTTCATTATTCTCATTTTACGAAGGGGAAACCGACTCTCCTGAATCCACAGAAAGTAGAGGTGCCAGGCCTAATGGTAAACATTCGCCGAATTAGACAGTATAGCAGTAAGAGAATATCTGAAGGCAAATAGGATCACTGTCTTTAATAAGCTCATAATCCCGTTGGAGAGAAAATGCCCCTAGATTCTAGAAGACAGCGAGTGCATCTTTCATTGCGAAATAAACCAAGAAAGTGCACCCCGAGCCCTTGCTTAATATTTTAGACTTTACTTGGTTTTCTTAAGGTGTTTATAAAAAAAGTCTTCAGCTTGACACCTTAGCTATGGTGTTGTCTGAGTTTGTCACATTCTCTTCTGTCCTATATTTGCAGTTCAATCTGGGCCAAAAAACAATAACAAACTACCAGCGGAAACATTCAAAAGGGGGGGGGGTGCTAGAGACTGAGAACTTGTCTTTCAGGTGTACAGAAAAGTCTACCCTCATTTCCTCTAACTGCTGAAGACAGTGGATGGGAGAAAACAAATCACATACAAAGAGAGACTTAAAAGGAAGAAGAGTCTCAGGAACGAATACCAACCCAGTCAAAGGGCAGGGGGTAGAAGGCAAAGGAGAAGTCAGTAACACGCCATAGTCAGAACTTTCCCCAACTCCTACACAGAAGGAACACGGCCAGAGAGGGTACAGAGAATCATTTAAAATTGGGATGTCCCCAGGTCTCGGGTGGCACTGGCCTCTAGCCACTGCTTTCAAAAACGACAAATCCACTCTTCAGTGGGGGGATCTGTTGGTCCTTATGTGGGGGTGATGACTGTTGACTGCTATGGGCTGGGAGAGGGAGTTACGAGGTGAAAATGTTCAAGGTTTGGGGGCTGCCCCTTCTTTTAGGGGTGATGAAAAAGTTCTGAAACTGGTGGTGAGAGCTGCACAGAGCATTGCCAACTCATGAATAGGCAACAAACCCACTGAAGAGTGAATTTTACATCACGTGAGCATACATCAATAGTCTTCAACACTGAGTGTACCTTTTGACACCGCTCATTCCAGGGCTTTCTCCCAAGCTAACGCTGTGAACAGAAATTTAGCACCAAGTGTTTTAACAAAACCAGGATATTGCAAACAATTCAAATATGCATATAATTGTGATACATTTGGATAAATACCAACAGTCATTACAAGTTCAATAAAAGTTTATCTCTTTTACAAGGGAAATGTACATAATACATTGAGCAATAAAAGTTCATAATAAACCAAACATACCTATATGAAACAACAAATTTAGGTTTTATTAAGTTTTGGCTGCTAGTTGGTTTTCATTGTGCTTTTTAATTTTCCATGTATTTCCTTTATAATAATTTGAAACACTGGTAATTGTGTGAAGGTGAAAAGGGGAGAGGAAAGTGAAGGCTCACTACCAACTAACTGTATGCAGACAATGCAGCCTTCTTTGCTCCAAGTACTGAGGACTTGGAGCACTGACTGATGAAGATCAAAGTCTACAGCCTTCAGAACTAATTTGTATCAGAGTCTAAACTCAGAGGCACTTGGTCTGTGTTAATTAAGCAGTCTGAAAGTGGAGTCATAATTGTGATTTAAAGACTTCACCCGAGTCTAGAATCTCAGCTGAATTTTAAAATTGCCTTTTGTAACAGCAGTGCCTCTCACCTTGATGCAGACTTAACCATATGCCTGAAAGAAGGCATTCGTGTGCTTTCAAGTTTGGCAGGTCCAGGTTTATCACAATCTGCTCCTCTCAGAAGTTTTTTCCTCTGTGGTCAAACTGATGCAAGATGTGAGAGTCTGTGCCCAGTCTTGATGCACAGTATTACTGACTCTTCATAATGTGTTCCTCCCACAGCACTCTACCTCTACGCAGGGTTTGGTCATTCTTTGCAATGGCCATATCAAGCTCTCAGGCAATACTCATTGTTCAAGCGATTTATTAGGGAAGCTGATAGGTCACCAGAAGTCAGGATTAGCAGTCAGTAAGAACACAGTGACTGGTCTCTGGCCAGCAGCCAGATCTCTCTCTGATTTGCAGCCTCTCAGTAGCCTTGCATCAATGAGCCAGGGCACGAACCTGGTCATTGCTCTCTCTCAGTTCCATGGTCTTGGGCTAGATGGGAGAAGGTACTGCACAGTCTCACCAATGATCCTCTGGACCTCCATTGGACAATGGACTGCCACTGTCTCTGGTGCATCAGGTCTCAGTGGCCTCAGTCACTTCAAAGAAGATCTTGGACATGCTCTTTCCAGGATCCTGGGGGTTTCTCTCTCTGGTGCAGCTTCAAAGATCCTTAGAGGCAGGGAGGAGTGGTAATGAAAACTGACCAATCCCCTTTATAATTTTAATTTACACACCATTTGCATAATCCCACCGAGTCATTTAGTGGTTGATACAGATTTGAGTAGTAGAGACACTAAGAAATTTTACTCCACATGGCAGCAGCACACCAGCCTGTGTGATCCAAGGATTGTATAATAAAATCCAAATTCAAAGGTGGAAATGGTATCAGCGTTTAAATTGTGAAAACCCAGGCTATGCATGACAATTGAAGGCCCCAAACCATTTGCATGGGCTACATATAGATTAAGTCTCCAGTAAATTCCCTCTGACCACAGTGCAAGGATAGGAACAGCCTTGTTATCAGATAGAGAGCAGGGAATCCATTAGGGCAGATTTGGTTAGGTTAAAATGTAATATCCTATTTGATCTCCCTTTGGACCCATTTTAAAGTTGTTTTACTTAAAAAAAAAAAAAAGAAAGCAAAAGTACATGTGGATTAAGCCCATGGTGCGCCCCCTTTGACCCTCGATAGACCAGGGGTCTGATTAGCCTTGTAATTATACAGTGAACATTGGAACGTGAATCACGGCATTTGCGGCGAGGTTAAAATTGAACACCTTATCATTTGATCTCTTTGACCCATTTAAAATTTGTTCTAGTTTTTAATGTTTTCTGCTATCTTTGCAAAGAAGTTCCTCCTATCCCTGCCCCCCGGCTTTTTGTCTTTTTTGGGGGGGGGCATCACTGCCCTCTGGTGGTTGTGGAAGCTACCAGCGCTGCTCCTGAGAGCTGCCGCTGGATTTGAACCGCCAAGCCCGCGGGCCACAGTCCCGCACTCAACCACTTACGCCACCAGGGCTCAACCTGTTTTTATCTTTTTTGTTATGTTTCTGTGTATATGAAATCCAGGATGGGTAAATCTATAGAGACACTAATTGGAGTAATAGTGTCTTGGGAGTCTGGTAGGGAAGGTTGAGGGGAAATGGGGGGCTAATAATGAGTATAAGAAGAAAATGTTCTAAAACTGATCACAGTGATGAGTATACAACTCTTTTTAATATAATTAATATAAATAATAATTGTATAATATGTGAATGACATACCACTAAAACTGTATTTTAAGAAGAATCAAAATGGAGTTAGGGTGCCTCCTTACAGGGCAGTTTTACACAAAGTGCTTTAGAATATAAACTCCCATCCAAAAGTAAACACTGAAAAAAGAAGAAATTTTTCTTCACTACAAATGGACCCCCAGAAAGAAGCATGGTTAGAAACAAACTATTTTAAGGGCAGGTTCCTAAAAACCATTGCTCTGATGTTTTCTTGAGGCCCTTCTGTAACAAACTGAATAGCACACATGCTTACAAGTTTGTACCCTCAATCAACAAGTTTGTACCCTTATGTAACCCCACATGTAAGCTAAACACCCCTGCCTTTGACTCACTGATTGTCTTTCAGTCAATTATGATTTTTTAACTTTCAGTCCCTGCTTCAATTGTACAAGAAGGCTTGTTTTTATTCCTTGTCCAGTGGAATGGCCCTCTTCACTTTGTGAACTTAGACA
>PVJH01032905.1:0-22362 GCA_004026705.1 Nesogale talazaci | reverse complement strand
GCTTCCTTTGGCATCAGACCAGAAGTATTCACCAAGGCAGCTTTGTCAAAATTGTCTTGAAGATCCAGGAAATGCTTGCTTATTCTTAGAACATAGTGGCTAGCTGGAAAACAAACAGACACTTCATGTACAGTTGAGTACCAGCATACCTCACTGCTATCACACTGCTTTATCAGAAATACTCACTAGGTTCTAGTTATGGGGGACTTTTGATGTCGTATTTCTCTTGCTATTCCATGTTATTTATTTTAAGGACAAGTATGTGGGGATTTTTCTATCTCAGATGATCTTATTCAAGAGCAAAAGGAAAACCCACTGTCATTGACTCAAACTGACTCTTAGCAACCCTGGTACAGTGCAGACTCATCCCAGAGGATTTCTGAGGTAGATCTCTATGGCAGCTAAATGCTTCACCAATGTGTCTCCAGGAATTCCCTGATCTGGTTACAGTAGCAACTAATTCAAGATAATGTTAAAATCAAGTATAGATTTCTTTTTAGAAGGAAAAAAATACATAAAGATACATAAAAATACATATAACATTTGCTATAATGTTAAAGAAGTATAGCAAAGACATTTGGTGCCCTAGATCTGTATTATTTCTCATTAAGTGGAGAGTGGTAACAACAGGAGAGAAGATGATTGGACAGGGAGACAGCAATAAATATACTAGGAGGAGCCAGAGGTGGGATTGACACAAATTAAATGTGTGTCCTCAGGAACTAGGCAGACCTGATTAAAACCCCAGTTCTGCTACTTTCTAGATGTATAGCCTAGCAAATTGATTTAATTTCTCTTACATATAGTTTTCTGACAAATATATTATTTGTAAGATAGATATTTATTAATTTAACTAATTAAACAAATATTGAGTTCCTGCTATTTAAAAGGTGACGATTATATGTAGATAATACAGGAAAAGTATTCAGTACTGTGGCTGAGATATAGCAAATGTTTGTAATATTCTGTATTATAGCTGCTATTATTTTATCAATAAAGGAAGGGAGGATTCTGACATACATGTTTCATTTTAAACTGGTTCTTGAAATCTCACAGAGCCAGGGTTATAAAAAAAATGTATCAGATTCTGAGATTGTACAAAGAACAAAATAGTCAATACCTTTTTTGAAATAAAGCCTTTATTTTTCATGAAATGCTGACAGTATTTTAAGTGTGTGGTGAAAACTGTGATTTATTTTTAAAAGTTCAGGTCTGTGTCTAACCTTTTCAGTTTTCCCATCAATCTCACCGCCTTGTAGTCAGTGGTGACTTAAGTGATCCCTGTAGGTTTCTAAAGAAAGCCCAGATGTTGTCTAGTGGAGATGCCGGTGGTTTTGAACTGCCAACATGCGGATTGCAGTCCAATATATAATCACTACACATGTGCTCCTTTGTCCATAACTCGGCCTTACCAATTTAAAAACCCACTGTTGTTTAGTAGACTCGTGGTTATACTGTGGGACAGAGTAGAACTGCCTCATAAGGTTCCCTGAGCGGCAAATCTTTTCTGAAGCAGAATCCCACATCTTTCTCCTGGAAAGTGACTAGTGACACAGTCAACAGTCAAGTGCTTTAACCACTGGGCCAGCAATCAATTCCGCTCCTTATTAAACACTCTGTGTTCTGTTCAGGTGGAGCTCTCTCTCTCTCTTCCTCTTATTCGAATGAAAATCCTCCCATGCACCTGGCACTGTGCTGGACATGCATTTGGTTTCCATAATTACTTGTTGGTCAACCACACTGTTAAGTTGATATTCAAAATAATGGAATTAGAGAATCCTAAAACAATCTAGCTTATACTGTCAGTTTTAGTAATTCTAGGGCTGGGAAGAAATTGAGCTCCAGATAAAGTAAATGTTTCCTTCAGTTCCCCTAGGTGACTCATTTTTCCTTTAACTACTACTCCCCTACTTGTGAAATACAAGAGGTAACTTGCAATATTACCTCCTCTGTTGGAGAAAGGTGAAGCCTTCTGGTTTCTAGGCATTTGTGATTACATACTTTGATGCTTTCCTCTCTCTCCCAGTGCAGTCATGTATTTACATATCTATACACGTTGATGTTTTTTCCTCACCTCCACATACATGAGTACATGTACATCAATGTGTATACACTAGGAAAGTTTATATATACATATATAAAACTCATACACACAGATACACACACATATATACAATTCTAGAACAGTAGTTCTCAACCTGTGGGTTGTTAACTCCTTTCGTGAACAAATGACCCTTTCACAGGGGTTGATTGATTCAAAACAGTAGCAAAATTACAGTTATGAGTAGCAATGAAAATAATTTTATGGTTGGGGGTCACCACAACATGAGGAACTGTCTTCAAGGATCCCGGCATTAAGAAGATTGAGAACCACTGCTCTAGACCTTGAAATTAAGGTTTGCTCTTGGCTAAACTGAATTTATAACGCATTTTTTTTGGTCAGGCAATTTCATTTATGGCTTGAAAATAACCAGTATTGATTTTTTGCTAAGGTTTTGATTTTGCTACACATAGGAAAATAACTGTAATGCCCATAATGATATAAATTTTAAATATTGAATGATAAAAAGTACCTTCTTGGGTATTTATATTTCATTGGGATTTTGAATTTGTTTTGTCCTTTGTAAACTATTGATACTAAAGAATGCAGCTTTGAAAATGTTATATATTAAATAAAGGTTAAACAAACAAATACATTTCTTTTCATAGTTCAAAGTGAGGGGTTTGTTGTAACCCAGGAGAAAGATGACTGAACATGCGGCATTTCAGCACTCACAACCTGTGAGGTCATGTGCATATCAACAGGAAAATAGCAAGATTGACTTGATTACATAGGAAATTATTCATCTAGCACAGTAGTGTAACATAATAGGCATTCCATATACATTAAGTGAATTCAGTTATATTTAAAGCAGAGATAGAATTCATTTATACTTTCTGGAATAAAATTAATCTATTATTGAAAATTGAGTTGAATGCAATTCAAAGTAATCTGTATAGAGTTTCTATGATTATAATTCTCTATGGGGACAGACAACTTTATTTTTACCCCCAAGGAGTAGCTTATGGGCTTCAGCTACTGACTTTGTGGGTAGCAGCCCAGTGAGTAATTGACAGTACTACTAGGACTCCACAAAACTGTGGAAAATTAGATATTTAATGGGGTCTTAATGGCTCGAAAGTAACCAAGCAGCCATCTAGCTCAGAAGCACCAAAGCCCCCACCAGCCTGTGTGACCACAAGGTAGCAAAGGGATCAGTTATCAAGTTTCAAGTACTAAAAATCATAACATTGCATGCTCACTTTCCTGATATGATCACTGTCAACAAATGTGTGTATAAGCAAATGTGGTGAAGAAAGTTGACTTGCTTGACTATAAAATATAGTGTCTGGGGTCTTAAAGGCTTGAAAGTAAACAAGCAGCCATCTAGCTCAGAAGCACCAAAGCTCACATGGAAGAAGCACACCAGCCTGTGTGACCACAAGGTGTCAAAGGGATCGGGTATCAGGCATCAAAGAACTAAAAATTATATCATTATAAATGAGGGAGAGTACACATTGGGGACCCAAAGCCCATCAACAGGCGAAACGACATCCCCTTACGGAGGGATTGCAGGGAGGAGATGAGCCAGTCAAGATGTAGTGCAGTAACAATGAAATATGCAACTTTACTGTAGTTCTTAAATGTTTCCTCCCACCCACTATCATGATCCCAATTCTTCCTTACAAATCCAGCTAGACCAGGGGATGTACACTGGAGCTGGAAACATGGGGCATTTAGGGTAGATGGTCCCCTCAAGATCAGTGGTGGGAGTGGTGATAGCAGGACGGTGGAGGGAAGGTGGAGTGGAAAGGGGGAACCAATTTCAGCGATCTACACATAACCTCCTCTTTGGGGTACAGGCAACAGGGAAGGGAGTGAAGGGACACATTGAACAGTGTATAATATAAAAAAGTAATAGCAACTTGTAAATTATTAAGGGTACATAGAGGAGGGGAATTGGGGAAACAAGGGAAATATAGGGAGCCGGTACTGGGGGCCTAAGTGGAGGGAGGATGTTTAGAGAGTGATGATGACAACAAGTGTGCAAATGTGGCCTGCATACAATTGATGTATGTATGGATCGTGATGTGAGTTGTCTGAGCACCAAATAAAATGATTCATTAAAAAAAAGAGGGGGAACGAGGAGTAAATATTAAGGGCTCAAGTAGAAAATATTTGGAAATGAAGATGGGAACGTGTATACAAATATGCTTGATACAAATGATGTATTGAATGTTGTAAAAGCTGTAAGAACTCCCAATAAAATCATTGAAAAAAATGAGATATTTAAAACTCCATGGCAAAAATCTCACAATCTAGTAGTGTCTCAAAATGTGGCCCTTTCCTTGAGACATCTTCCTCCCACTGGCTAGTGTCTTTTATTTTTCAATACTCAGATAAGGATTAGACTCCGCTGGGAAGCCTATAAAGATATATTCCATGTAATCTTAACTCCTGACCAGGCTGGGTCCTTTCCTATGGCCTGTCATATAATTCTGTGCTCACAATAGCATGTCTCCCATTACACTGTCTAGATGATCTGTTTACATGTGTGTTCTTCTACATTCAATTTATTGACTATTGAGGGTAGAGGTCAATTTTACGTACCTGTAGTGATTGAAAATGAAACAAACAACCCCCAATTAAAAAAAAACAACCAAAAAAAGATGAATGAATGGCTCAAAAACTTAGAAAATGTTTTCCCTAGTAGAAGAAATGAATGCAACAGAACTTTCTTCTCAAAGCAGTGGTGCAAACTGTACAAGAATCTGAAAAGACTGGGTTAGACCCTTGGCTGCATTACTCATATAACTGGGGCAATTTGTTATCTCTTGAACATTCTGCTTTCTCACTGGACACAGGTGGATCATGCATTGAGGACACTCCATAATCCATGGAACATAAGGGAATTCTCAGCAAACCGAAGCCAACTTCCTTGAGCAGAGTTTAAAACATAATACCAAACTTACATTTTCCTTTGTTAAGGTTGTTTCCAGGAGCAGTCCAGGAAAGTTGAATATGCTCTCCCTTAAACTTAGCTTCAAGGTCAGTGATTTTAGTTGGTGGAAACACAGGGGTGGGAGCAGCAACGTGAGCAGGAGCCCCTGCAACAATAAATGATCCTCCAGAGACGACTCTGTTGACATCTCCTCCGTGTCCCGGATGCAAGCACATTGTGTGTGATGTTATGTTTGATTGGATTCGCTACAATTGTGCCTGCCAAATAAACATTCGTCTTGTAATTTTTCACCCAGTTTCACACTGTTTCCTTGTAGACTCCCCTTGCAGCTGTTGGGGTTTGATACTGCCTAATAACAGTGGCCCTGGTGGGGTCGTGCTTACCCATTGGACTGCGAACTGCGGTCAGCAGTGTGAAGCCACCAGCTTCTTTCTCCATGGGAGAAAGAAGGAGCTTTCCAGTCCCCTAAAGAGGGACAGGCTCAGAGACCCTCTGGGGCCGCTTTACTCTGTCCCGCGTTACGGGTCACTACGAGTCAGAATTGACGTGATGGCCGTGAGTTTGGTTTTAGCTTTTGGAGATAACCAAAAATTTAAGCTTTATAAGTAAAGCTTATTTTGTGGACATCTTTTAAAAATCGATGAGGTGTTGGTATGCTTCATTACAACTTTAAAGAAACTTGGATGGTTTATTCTTTGAAGACAAATTTAGGCATGTAATTTATTTTTGTAGCTCCAGAATCCAGCACATGGTCTGACAAATGCACTGCGTTGAATAGCTCACCTCAGATTCTTGCTTTCCCCGGGGCATTGCCAATGTGGCCTTATTGGAAAATCGGGTCTTCACAGATGTCATGAAGTTACTGTGAGGTCACACTGGATTAATGTGAGCTCTGAACTCATTGACTGGAGTCTTTATAAAAATAGAGAAATTTGGCACACAGTCCTACACAGGATGGGGAATGTCATGTGACATTCGAGTCAGAGATCTGAGTGGTACAAACCCAAGAATGCCAAGGACTGCTTGGGCGCCACGAGAAGCGAGGAAGAGAGAAGCACTGTTGATTGCCATGGACCTCCCAGCAAAATGATTTCAGATTTCTACAATGATTAAAGCACTTGGCTACTGAGGAGTCCATAGTTCAAACCCACTAGCACATCCACAGGAGGAAACAAACAAGCAAACAAACAAACAAACAAACAAGATCACTGCCATTGAGTCTCTTCTGACTCAGGGACTCTATATGACAGAGTAGAACTGCCTCTCTGAGTTTCCACAACAAACTCTTTTTAAAACGTCACTATCACAATATATGCATCCATCCATTGTATCAAG
Source organism: Nesogale talazaci (assembly GCA_004026705.1). NCBI lineage: Eukaryota > Metazoa > Chordata > Mammalia > Afrosoricida > Tenrecidae > Nesogale > Nesogale talazaci. The sequence goes on along the minus strand of PVJH01032905.1, from coordinate 16,024 downwards.
CATATTTGTACGTTTGTTGCCACTATCATTTTCAAAATATTTTCTTTCTACTTGAGTCCTTGGTATCAGCTCTTCATTTTTCCTCTCTGTCTCCCTCCCTCATTTATTATTATTATTTTTTTTCAAGTCTTACACTCTTTACAGGAGTAGAAAGCTTCATCTTTATCTTGAGAGGAGGTCTCGTGGCTTCAAACTGCTCATCTTGAGGTTAGCAGCCCAGCATGTAACCTCTGAGGCCACCAGGGCTCCCTCCACAGGAGACACGACTGGGTGATCTGGTTTGTCCAGAATCCACCCAAGGACACCCGCCGAGGCAGTTCTACCTGGTCCTGTAGGGCTTCGAGGAATCCCAGGGGACTCCATGGTTCACAGTGGGGCAGCAACAATAAGCCTTCAGGATGGGCAGGGAACACATTTTAAACCTCTCAGCTTGTGGCATTTGGGCTATAGAAGTCCTATAAAATGAATCCCAAACCAAACCCCTGCTGCTGAATCCACTCTAACTCAGGGAGCCTGGAGGTCACAATGGAATTGACCATAAAGCTCCTAAGGCTGTCAATCTTTACAGAAGCAGACTACCTCTTCCTTCTCCCTTGGAGCAGTGTGAGCTTTTGGTTAACAGCTGGTAGATTTAACCACTATGCCGCCAGGGTTCTAACAAACAAGCAAAACCTAATATAGCATAACAATTAAAAAAATGTAACTGAAATGAACTGAAGTGGATCTGAGCAAAACCCCCCTACAAGCACAGTCTGATAGGATTTTGAAAAGACAGATGACTGTATAATTATAAACCTAGGGCTTCCATAGTACATTAGATTTTAATGTTCGTGGTATATAATCTACTAAGCATAAGTATGCATAGATTTTGATGCTTCTTACCATTTTCAGCATAACCGGGCACATAAATAGCTTTGTTATGACGTTGCTTTAGATTTAGTCCAGCAGTGTTTTCTCTGGCGTGGGCATGCACCTTCAAACTGTATCTACCGTTTCCATGGTATTCTTTGAAATACCTGGAGTAGATGCCATCGTTCTTGACAGTATCAGCACCTTGACATGAAAGTGTAATCATTAGTGACTCAGCAAGCTAAAACGACAACCACGACAGTGACACATATTCATGCTGGCAGCAAGGAGCCTTAGCGGGGTCGTGGTAACACACTGAGCTGGAACTGCAAAGCCAGCAGTTCAAGACTGACAGATGCTCTTTGGGAGAAAGTTGAGGCTTTCCTTTACAGAAAGAGTTACAGTATGGGAAGCTCCCAAGAGCAGTTCTAGTCTGTGCAACAGGGTCCTGTTAAGCCAGAATCAACTGGAGGGCAGCGAGTTTGCTTGAGTGAAGGAAACACTTTGGGCGATTACATAGAATAAAGTTTTTAGTATCTCTTGAGTCCAGAGTCTGATTGGGTCACTTAATAACCCTGTGATTTTGGAAAAGGCTAATTGAGGGGAAGCATTAATTTAATATGAACTATTATTATAAGGGATCCCAAGGAGCGGAGGTGGCAATGTAGGTTATATTTTGAGCTTTGCACTGCATCGTCAGCAGATTAAACCCACCAGCACCTCTCTGAGAAAGATGGTGCTGTTTCCAGCAAGGCTTACCATCTCAGGAACCTGAGGGAACAGTTTGCCTCTGTCCTTTAGAGCTGTTGTGACTTGGAACCAACCCAATGTTGGGATGACGGGTAGCAGAATGGACAAGTGTTCAACTGTTAACTAAAATGGTCAGTGGTTGGAGCACAGCAGCTACCCATTTGGGAGAAAAGACCTGAAGAGGTGCTAGAATCAAGCCCAAACCCAACTCACTGTCATTCAGTTATTTCCCACTCATAGTGACCCTACAGGAGAGGACAGAACTACTTCCGTGGGTATCTGTGATGATAACTCTTTATAGGAGTAGAAAGCTTTGCTAATGGCATGGTAGGATGGGCTGTTAACTGCAAGATCAGCAGTTTGAAACTACCCAGTGTTCAATGGGAGAGAAAAAAGACTTTCTACTCCCTCAATGATGTACAGATGAGGAAGCCCACAGGTGCAGTTCTGTACTATAGGGTCCCTATGAGTACAAGGACGCCTAGTGGTAAGTCACATACTGATTGCCTTGATCGGAGTAACCTGCTAGTATTGATGACAGCCTAGCAAATCCTATGGAATAATTCTGTTCTCTCCAATAAGGATCAATTCAATGGCACACAAACAGTATGGTTATTTCATGATGGAAGCTGATAAAAATTAAGGAAAAATAACTACAACTGGAGAATGCATATATGAAACAAGGACATTAATGAAAATAGAGAAAAATTACACCCTTAAGCTCTGTGAGAAAAGTATAAATGTTCACAAATATGTAGAAGGTAAATTTGCTCTGTCAACAACCTGTCAAGATAACTTAATAAAAAGTTCTAAAACATTACAATTAAGTTGAAATCACTTAAAAATATCAGTCTTGATACATTGGAACCTTTGACTTGTAAGTCATGTGTCTGTCTCCCTGCCATGGAGTGGATTCTAACTGGTAAGGACCCAAGAGGACAGGGGAGCACCGACCTGTGGGTTTCTGAGACTGTAACTCTCAGCGGGTGTGGACAGCGACGTTTGTCTCCTGAAGCCTGGCTGGTGGTTGCTCACTGCTGAATTACTCATTATGCCACCAGGGCCCCTCTGCAATAGTCTTTGAAGTTCCTTGACAGCTGGTGTTGATTTTTTATCACCTACACCGTTGTCCCAGAGATCCAGTTTCACTTTATGTCCATTTTCATTTTCTATAGTGGCTGTCACGTTGATTCCGAGGACAGGCAAAAATCCTTGGGCGACTGGGGCATACGCGATTGCGGGACCAGGGTAAGGCGCTGTGCTTTGACTCATGTGCGCCGTCGCAATCGCTGGCAGGGTTGTAGGGCTTCTTGCCCTCGTGGTTACTGTCACTGTTAGCAGCTGCGAGTTGATATGATTGTTTACAAGACTGTAAATCCAAGTATCTGACTGAAAATTAAAAAAAAATTATTTAAGAGATTTGGTAGTATTTCCCTACTCTTTCTGTGGAATATAAAATTACATATAAATGAGCAAAGTAACATTAATGATTTTTAAAAATTGTGCTAAAATACATGTACCTTAACAATGGACACTTAACCACCTTTTTTGTTTTTGTTCTTTTTTTTGTGTGTGTGGGCATCACTGCCCACCTGGTGGGAGTAGGAGCCCCAGCCTTGCTCCTGGACAGTTGTTGCTGGATTTGAACCACCAACCCAGTGGGCGGCTGCAGTCCTGCACTCAACCATTATGCTACTGGGACTAAGCCCCACTTAACCATTTTTAAGCATCGAACTCAGTGGCATTAATTACAGTCATAATGTGGCACAGCCACTACCACATAATTATTTTTAGTTGATTGTATAGAATTGTTATTCTTTAAAAAGTATTTTAAATACTTTGTTGCTCTATAATTCACATGCCATGCAATTAAATATTTAATATATGTCATTTATGTGTAGCAAATATTTAAGTATATTAAAAGAGTTGCACAATTATTGCTACAATCAATATTAAAACGTTTTCTTCATTTTCATATCATTGCCAGCACCCCATTTCTCCCAACCTCTCTTTCCATACCCTAAGAAACTCTTAGTCTAGTTATTGTTTCTACAGATTTACTTATCTTGGATTTCATATAAAGAAAATAATATGAAAACAAAACCATAAACTCTAACTCCAAATACTCAATCCAAAAGAAGGTAGAAATTAAATAACAGCTATAATAAATTTTAAAATGGGTCAAAAAGAAAAGCAAATGATAAGGTGGGGACTAATGAAACTTCACTTAGATGGCTGCTGTTTTAAGATAAGCTTTTAAGATCCCGCACTTTGAATACGCAATTACCCTACAGGATTTTAAAAAAATGACAGATGACTGGCTGAGCCCTGGTGGCATAGTGGTTGTATGCGGGACTGCGGCCCACTGGGACGGAAGTTCAATTCCAGCAGTGGGGCTGGGCCTCCCACTCCCACCACCGAGAGCAGTGATGCCCCCCCCCCCCAAAAAAAATGACAGATGACTTGCCAATATATGTTATATTATGCCTTTTTAAAAAAACAGTAAGATTTATAAAGTATGAGGGGAAAAATGATAAATTTACCTCAGCAATACCTGGTATCCGGAGATGGGTAGATCAAATATTTAGCTTATCTTCTTTGAAGTCTGAAGTTTTATATTTCTTTCCTTTTTGATCTTGAAGGAAAATTTCTGGGTTTTGTATTGTCCATTTGACGACGAAGAAAGTGTCATTTCCAATAGTACTATCTACAGGCACAATACTGTTTATCCATGTGCCTCCTGAAATGTTTAAAGCTTTACTTTCTACCCGTTTCATAGTAACAAGAGCAGAAACAAAATTCTTCATTATTATAGACCACAGAATTACAATTTTTAGTCAGTCCAGAGTCAATTTAACTTCATCTTTAAGTAGTCAATGAAAACAGCTGAGAATGATTTTATGCAGTTTTGCACATAGAGAGATTTTAGAAAAGACTTATTAGGTGTCATTGAGTTGCTTCCAAGCCATAGCAGCTCCAGGGAGGCCAGGACGAAGCCTCAGTGCTGCGTCATCTTGATCATCATCTCTATGCTTGAACCCACTGTGCAGTGACTGCACAAATCTATCTTGGTGAGGACTTTGATATTGTTGGCTGCCTCTCTGCCTTACCAAGCATACAATGTCATTCTCCAGAGACTGGTCCCTCTTGATGGCATGTTCAAGGTACATGGGACAAGAGTAGAAGAACTCAGTAGAAAAGCAAATACATTCCATAAGGATGCTTTTCTTTGTAGACTTAAAATGTTTTCAGACACAAGCGTTAACATCTTAGGGAAAGCAGAATTAATGTTTAGGAAAATAGAAGTTTACTGCAAGCTTGATCAACCAAACGATTTTCTGTGTGCTGACCTGTATAGCCTGGTAAAGGATGCTGCCACTTCTAGAGGAAATTCTACTGAAAGCATCAGTAAGTCCTGTGGTATCGTTATTGGCATAAAATGATATCATCCTGAAAGAGAATTTATATAATTTTAGAACCTTAATTTTAAAGGACAGATTAATCTTCTGATTTGCTGTCACAGATCTACTTGAAGTTTTAGATTTAATTTCTTTTGAAGGTTACAAAGACTAATTTTTATAATCTCAGACACATTCTGTATGTCAATGTCCCAGATATAGTCCCGCACGAACTAAAACCTTGCTTAAAATAAAAAAGAAGCAAACGATACAGCACGTGCCAAGTTTTATCTTTGTATTACATGCAAGCTACTACTGTGTGAAGACAATTCATCTAATTGCTGACAAAGCTATCAAATGAAACTTATGATTGTTCCTCTGAATCAACTGCTTGTTTTCTAGGTGGATCAAGGACATATTAAAACAATGAAAGGATGGCATGCTAACATAAGGTCGAATTTTACCAGCTCAGAAAATATGTAATGTAGGAGTTAGTGAAGGAGCACTCGGATGTGAGTAGCTAGGATGGATGGATTGCAGAGGAAGAGGAATTGACACGTAGACAAGTTAACCATTTATTGACCTCCGGAGTTGGGATGTTAGTGAGCCAGAGCAGGTGGAGATTTTGAAGGGGGGGCTAGGGCGTGATAAGAGGACTGGATAGAAACAAAAAAAATACAATATGTGTTTCAAACTACAATGGGTGCAACAGTTCGGGACTAACGGCAGCCTTGGGCAAATGGTTTTGAAGGGTTACCAGTCATGCGTGACAGGGTCTCCAGGTCTTTGGGAGCAGAAGGGCCCAGAGCAATGGTGTGGATGATGGTACCACTGCGTTTTCCCTTCTCAAAGCATCATCTCAGTGCAGTATCTTCCCTGTCTGTTAGCAATATGATTTCAGAACCAGAAGTACTTTGGTGACTGCTGTTAATTACCTGACAATGCAAAGTCGGGCCATTAATTTTTGGCCATTTATATCTGCGTAAATATAAACATAGAACAAGATTGTTCTTTCGTCATATAGAAATCTTTAGTCCGATGTGCCTTAGTATGTCAAAGGAAACTTTTTGTATTCAATTCAGGTTGAGTTGGTTTGTGGACGTGAGTGTAATTTTAAGTGATCTTACAGATTTTCAAAACTATACTATAAATACTTCAAATCCTCTCGATTATACTGCTTCTACTCAAGAGGAAAAGGCTTTGAAGCAGTTGGAACAATATCTGGCATTTAGTAAGTACAGATGGGGTAGTCAAGGAGCCTGGTGACATTGCAAGTTATGTGTCGAGTGGTTAAGTTCATTGCTTTCAAACCACTAGCTATTCTTTGGGAGAAAGATGAGATTTCTCTTCCTATAGATCAAAAGCCTCTGAAACCCGCAGGGACAATTCTACCTGACATATAGGGTCTCTCTGGGTCAGAATTGACTCAATGACAGTGAGTTTGGTTTGGGGATGAGAGCAAATGTTAGCTATTATGATCCCAAGGGTGGGAAGAGGCAAATAACCAGGTAATTCTGGTGCCTGCAAACTAGACTGTGCTTTTCCAGTTCTGACTGAAGGCAGGAATGTAAGGTACAATCATGTGGCAGGTCACCTTTTCATGAATATTACTTGGTCATTGCTGCAGAATCTTGAGGAGCCCTGGTGGTGTATTGGTTATGTGTTGAACTGATAGCCACAAGTATTCCTTCACAAGCAGTTCGAAACACAATGCACTTCTAGTAAGAATGAGGAGGCTTTCTACTCCTGCAGAGTTCCAGTCTTGAAAACACAGGGAAGCAATTATACCTTGTCCTATAGTGTCACTTATGAGTTGGAATTGACTGTAGCGTGAATTTTTTGGATTGTTTGCAGAATCTTAGGATTCTGCAGAGGAAAAATGGAGCTTCCATGAAGAAGGAAGTTCATTATATTACAATTTTTTGATTTTTTCCCCAATATCTAATGTTTATTGGCTATGAAATGTGGAGCCAGATAACTTGAAAATGAATCCCATTATGCACTCTCTCTCAGTATAGAATATGGTCTATTGACTCAGTGGGTTAAGCATTTTATTGTTAAGCTCAAGGTTGTCAGATCCTCCAGATGCTTCATGGGAGAAAGATGAGGTTGTCTGCTTTCTTAAAGATTTACAAATCTGGAAATCTTAGAAAGCAGGTCTACTCTCTTTTTGGGTCACCATGAGTCCAAATTGACTTGATGGCTGTGGTTCTATCATCTGTCTATCATCTATGTATCTATCATCAATGTCTAATATAGAACTATTATCATTATTCCAAAGGGTACTTGATGTAGACGTAAACAGACCATTCTGGAAACTGAAAACTGGGCATCCTTTGCAGAGTTTTGACTGAAAATATCATAAGATAGATTTAGTATAGTGATTAAAGTTATGAACTTAGCAGAGACCAGGCTTTGAATCCTAGATTTCCAATTACTAGTTATATAACTTTGAAAAGATATTTAATTACTCTGAACCTCAGTAAAATGGGCATAGCATGACACACTTAGCAAAGGCAAGAATTATTTAAAACAGCAGCAAGTTCACTGATATCTAGTCTATTCCAACTCATAGTCACTGTCCACGAGTCCTTGAGGCTGTGCATCTTTATGAGAGCAGATAAAAAATGAAAATTAAACTCCCTGCTAGTGAGTTAATTTGTACTCATAGTGACCCTGTCAGACAGGACAGAACTGACCCTGTTGAGTTTCTGAGACTATCCCTCTTTGCAGGAGTATGTTGCCTCATCTTTCTCCCAGAGAGTGGTTGGTGGTTTTGAACTACAGAGTTTGAGATTAGCAGCCCAACTCATAACCCACTATGACACTCAGGTGTCTCATAGGAGCAGATAGTCTCATCTTTTCTTGGGGTGCCACTGATGGATTTGAACTGCCCACTTTATGATTAGCAGTTCAACACTTAACATGGCAGCCTCATTAGGACTTCTCATTTTTAAAAAATATTAGCTGTTACTGATATCACTGTGTAAGTAAAGTGCTTATATACTGGCATCACTTCATTTTGTAAGTAGTTAAGAATTGTTTACAGCTTTGAATGTAATTTGAAATAACATTTAGAAAGAAATGCTGTTGGTCAAAATATCATAAGATATACTAAACTATATGGTAAGGAAATGTATATAAACTGCATTTTGAGCCCTGGGAGAACAATAGGTTACACGTTGGGCTGTTAAGCAGAAAGCCATCGGAGGAAGTGAGACTGCTGACTCCAGGAAAGATTCACTGTTTCAGAAACGTCATGTGGGCTGCTCTCCGTCGGAATGGACGTGATGGCAGTGAGTCTAGTTTTTTAGTGTATGTGCAAATATTCTTCTACTGCTTTAGTGTAGAGTTGCATCACATTTCTGAAGTATGCAGAGATATCATACAAGGAATTATGGATGGTTATGATAAAAATAGTAAAGCTGGAACACTTCTCACACAATTATCATAAGTAAACGAGATAGGTATTATATTATCTCCTTTTGCTCAGATGGGAAACTAAGGTTTCAAAGTTGAATAGCTTACCCAAGGTCATTAAGCCAATAAACAATAAAGCCAGGCTTTCAAACTTACCTGAAGCCAGAGATAGCGCTGTTCAATCCCCATACTTCACTACAAACAGACGACATAGGGAAGTTAAGAGATGATAGTAATCAGTGGCCTGGAGGACAGTAAGTAGCTATCCAAAGAGAGGATCCATGAAGGAAAACTGCTTTCTGTGATGTAAAGGATGACCACACATGGGTTCAAAGGGAGAGAATCTAGCGTGGGTTGAAAGAAACTTCATTGCGTACTGAAGGCACAAGGATCAGCTCAGTGGCAAAGGGTTTGGCTTTGTTTTAGTGTGGAGGCAGTTTAATAGGGTTTTCAGAAGGTGCTCAAAATCTTTTGAGTTCATACTTTTGATTTCACCTGTGAGCATAAGTTTGGTACCATTCTACCTGGGGCACTACCTCTCATCTTGGTAAATTTTAAATGCCAATTTACCTTGCTGATTTGCGTTTTCTTTATTCATAATATAGAAAGGCTGCTACTTTCTTTCTTCCACAGTTCACTCAATAGCATTATTTTCTGTTCGGAAATTTCCTGTCTTCACTTCTTACCCATACAACTCAGTTCTTCCAAAGTATATCTATCTCTCTAACTGCCACTCAGAGAAGTCCCTAGCTGTGAATAATAGAAGCATCTTTATGAGTCCCCCCTCCCTTTTCTTAAGTGGTTTGCTTTGGATAAATTGCTCTCTTAAAGAACGTAGGAGCTCATGACTTTTGTTCAAATGTAATTGGACAAAATTAAAAGAAAAAAGGCAAGTGATATTTAAGGAGACCAGTTCTTATCTTACCCCGAATCCTGTTTTGAGTCCATTGCAAATGGAAGTTCCACCAGCAGCTCTTTCAGGCAAATTTGCAGTGATGTTTTGGTGAGCATCATCACCAGTTACTAGTGTTAGATTGTTTTGGATTTTGGCTATAAAATCAAATGTGACCATTCCAACCAGAGATCCCTTTTCAATAATTTGAATCAAATAGAGTGCGGCTGCTTGATTCATTAGAATGAGACGATCATACTATAAGAAAATGATTCATGGACAGCTTCAGTCTCTTCACTAACCTTGACGGAGTATGATGAAAGAAAAGGTCATTCAAGGGACAAAGCATTGTGATACTAAAGAATTGCTGAATTTTAAACTTTAACACCACATTTTGAAAATGAGGTGAAGAATAAAATTTAAAAATCAATTCATGTTGTACTTGAAAAACTGAAAAATCTATATATTTTTATTTAGCAGTTTTATGTTCAAGAATTTTCATTAGAAAAAAAGATATTCATTGCAATGCAGTTTTTAATATTAAAAAGTTGAAAATATTCAGAGTTCTGCAAAAGATTGTTGAAATTTTGTTCAGTCCATATGATATGACTTGTATTTTTTATGTGGGCATGTTTAAGGCATATTAATTATAGACATTGTAATCTTTTCTCTAAGACATTTTCCCATTTTTGAGAAGATATGTGAAAAAAGGCTGCACTCACATGCTTAGCTTGGTAACATCTTGAGAGTGGAATGATGGATGGTTTTTCATTTCTCTCATTTATATTTTTGGAATTAATTATAAGTAAAGGGTAAGGACTAAAAGTAATTCAGCATCTAATGAACCATAATACAATAGTTATTTTTATTTTAACATTATTTCTAGTATTTGTATAAAACCATTGTAACAATATTTATTTGGATAATGATTCCCACATATGTTTTTTAGTTATCTTATTAGAATTGAATTAAGTCATACTTTAGTTATCATAAATTTATTATCCATAATTATAAAATATGAGATTACTCAAATTTTAGTTATCTCATCAGAACTAAGCAGAATATATTTCTATTTGCTTAAAATATTAATTTAAGAGGGAAAATTAACTGTCTTACTATGTCCATGCTTCCATATTTACCAAGCACCAAACAGACTACTCGCTGCTGGGACTTGAGCAATGAAAATGTAGTAGGAGCTGGTGGTCTTGCTTCTGCCATGGGAAAAGCTTTCTGAAAATCATCCGAGTCCATGATTATATCCCAGGTGCTTCGATAGTTGCACATTTTTTTTTTGTGCCATCACTGCCCTGGTGGGAGTAGGAAGGCCAGCCTTGCTCCTAGAGAGCTGCTGCTGGATTTGAACTGTCAATCCTGTGGGCTGCAGTCCAATTGTTGCACATTTTGTTGTGCAGGTTTGGAGCTTTTGTGTTGTGTGTTTTAGCTGTGCAAAATTCAACCACCTAGGAAAAAGGTTAATTAAAAGTCGTTAATACTATAATTGATGACCCATATGTTATTACTTTCCTTTATAAATATGTAATTGGCTGCCATTCACATTCTCCATAGATTTTATTTCTTGAAAATTAAAATGTATCATAATCTAGCATTCTGACATATAGCTGGTATTTCCAAATTCATTGGAGACAGGGCAAGACTCTATTTTCACTGTAAATTTGGGTGGTAGTTATTTTATGTATAGGAATTAATGGTCAAAGGGAAAGGGACTTAAAAGAACTTATTTCCCTTTTAGATTCTTAATGGGGCAGCCTTTAGTTCACTTTGATATAAACCTTTAGCATGCTTCTAAGAATGAAATAGAGAAAAACCTTTAAAACTGCTGAACTATTTTCCATCTCTCCATTGTTGATCTAATAAATTGAGAACCGATATTTTAGCAGTTCACTCTCACTGCCATCAAGTCAATCTTGATTTCTATGTACCATATATACTCATGTATAAGCTGACCTAACTATCAGCGCCTAATTTTACTACAAAGACTACATTAAAAATGTGCTGTTAGACTTGACTTATACAGGAGTATATACAGTACCTTATGTGGCAGGATAGAGAGTAGACATGCTCCGAGTGTTTCCGAGGCTGTAAATATTTTAGCTTAATTTTTCTTTGAACCCTCTGCCATGAAGTTAGCAGCCCAATGCATGCTTTATTTTTAAGACTAGAAGATGCACTCCCCCTTCCCACAAAGTGGGAGGAAAAAACGAGGGCACATCTTATGGTCTGAAGGTGTGGTACTCCAGAACATTTTAGTATACTGGTACTATTTGGTTCTGAATATATTTTTCTTGTTTTCCTGCTCTAAAAACTGGGTGTGTCTTGTTCAGGTGCATCTTATTGTACGAAAAATAAGGCATGCATTCTTTGGCATTATAAGGCATGCATCTGCCACTAGGCCTCCCTTTTAACAGCTACTTGGTTGTGATTGACCCTGGTAAAATCTTTGATATAAATAAAAACAATACTTTTGAAAAATAAAGCATAAGGAGAAATGAAGAAATGTATTTGCATCTTGTTTAGTGGCAATTGCTGAGTTTTATCTGACAATTCTACCAACATCTGTTTCATTACTATACTCACTGCCATTCAGTCTTTTCTGACTCAGATCACCGCACGGACAGGGGAGAATTGCCTCTTTGAGTCTCTGAGCCTGCAACTCTTTGTGGGAGTAAAAAGACTTGTGTTTCTCCCGAAGAGTTGACTGCTGGTTTCCAATGGGTTTCAGTCAACCTTGTGGTTCACAGCCCAATGCATATTCACTAAGTTTCCAGATTTCCTTAGAGTTATTATAGAATCTATGTAAACTCTACACATTTTGAAAATGTAAAGCCTGCAGATTATGCCTCTATCACCAAGGAAGGAACCCATCTTGCTCTTAGTCTCAGTGTATAACAAGGACATTTAGTAAAGTCTCTCTTTTAAAAAAAAGGTCTTCATAATGCACATTTTTATCTAAGTTTTAAGGTTTTGTTTTCTTTCAGGTAGGGTTCTGAGTTACACCTCCCCCAGGCCCCTGCCATGGATTCTTAGGGTGGGGTGAAGGGTTGACATTAGACCATTAACCTAAAAGTTTGAGGCTCAGCCACACCCAGCGGCGCCTTAGAGGGAAGAACTGAGGACCCATTGATGTTAAGATCACAGCCAAGAAAACCACATGGAGAAGTTATGCTCCAACACAAGGCTGCCAAGGGTCAGAATCAACTTGGTGACACACAGAAACAATGGGGCTATATTAGAAGGGTAAAAAGTGGTTTGCAATCAAAGTGGTGATTTGTAGGAAGGGTCGCTGATAAGGAATGCCTATCAAACCCACTTCCTTTTCCTCTACTTCTTTCACTACTTTGTTCAGGACCTCAGTGCCATGGCTTTCTTACTGGTCTCTCTGTTTCCATCTTATCCTTCAGAATGCTTAGAATGATCTTCCTGAAAGAACAAAGCTGGCCAATTTGAAGTGGACAGGATAAATCCAAGCAACTCAGCATTGTAGGTTTCTGTTTTCTACTTCAACCTAGTTTTCCTCTTGCGCACCTTGTAGCTTTTGCCGCTGTGACACTGAAACTTCTCCCTGCCCCCAAGATATGCCAGGAACTTTCAGTGGGGTCTCCATGAACCCAAATGGTAACTTTGTATAAATTCTCTTTATTTTTTTTTTAATCACACAGTGCTAGTGCAAGCATCATACAGATTAGCAGAAGGAAGCGATGAAATTGAACATTCACTATTGTAGATCATCTCTCTCTTGGGTCTGATTTTATGCCCTGATTACAGACAGGCTTTCAAAATGATAGGGAACTAGTGTTCTTTGGACAAGGTGCATGACTAAAGTACAATCTCTGTCTCTGAGGTGCTCACACTCATTCACTGCCAACGAATCAATTCCAATTCATAGCCACACTATAGGAAGGCATAGAACAGTCCCTGTGTGCTTCTGAGACTGTAGCTCTTACTGGAGTAGAAAGGACTTTTTACTCCCATAGAGCAGCTGGTGGTTTCTAACTGCTGACCTTGCAGTTAGTTGTCCTCATGGTTTTCAAGTATTACTTATCTCCCAGAGCAGTAAGCAGGCATGATCTTCTATGAGTCCATCTATCTTTGAATTTATAGTTTGAACTAGACAATATACATTTTGATGGTCTTCATCTGCTTGTAGGCTGAACACTTTGGATTGGCTGCATGAATTCAGGCTCCCCAAGCTAAAGTGAACTTTCCTCAGTCATGCGTCTAACAAGCTGAAAATAGTAACCTGCTAAGTATCAAACTGAGGCTGCAAGTTCACCAGTTTTAGGAGACAATATCAGACCTACATTTTTATTTAAACTTCTAATACTTAATATGTTAGGTGCCCCAAATGGCTTAATTTTAAAATTGAAAAACATTCTTTATATATCTCAAACTATGAAAATATTGGTCCCCAATGATTTTGTATATGAAAATTTACTTCTTTTAAGTAAGCTGACTTTACTAGCTAGTGGTTGTATACATATATTTTTAAATTAAAAGTCACTTTATTGGGGCTAGTACATCGTTTTTCACAATACATAAATACATATACTGTGCCAAGCACCTTTGCATGTCTGCTGCTGTTATCATTCTCCAAATATCCGCTTTTCCACTTGAGCCCCTGTATACATAATTTTTATTTGATGTTTTTGATAACTTTAACACATTTTACAAATTTTAAAATGTGTCTTAAATTTTTAGAAAATTTAATTAGGTAAGCACATCATGTTTCCATTAATTATCATTAGGTGCTTATCCAATGATTTTATAAATTTAAAAATAAAAATCAAGGCTTAATTTCTGCTCTCCTCATGCTAAACACTGTGCACATTGTGTGTTAATTCTTGCAACATTGTTGTAAACCTTATAGCAACAACACTGTGAGGTAGAGATTATAATTCCTATTTAACAAATGAGAAAACGAAATGGTAGATTCTGTGTTTTGTCTAGTGACATAGTTTGAAAGTACTAGTCTGGGTTTCAATAAGGACTCTACTGAGCTGCGTAGACTTAAAGTAGATGTTTCAGGGCAAACATTACCTTTGGTGTAGGAATTCTTGCGAGGCTCTTCTTTCATCGGGAGATAGAGGCGTGGTTGTCAACATTTTTCTGCAAGCCTGCTTGAGATGTAGGTGCTTTCAGAGGATCACTTTGCAACAGCTTGCCGTGCTTCTCCTGTAAAAATGATGGGAAATCTGAACCATCAGTGCCTTTCAAAGCGACAGAATGAATTACTGCAGAAAATCAGGGTGGTTAAAACATAGAATTATAGGCAAGGCTGTCACGCTAGTGCAGAAGTCAAATGAGGGAATGTAATGTTATGAGAATCTTGGGCGACTCCCCCTAGGGGCGCTGCTGTACCTGGGAAGAGAAGGTGGAGCAGGTGGAGCTCTTCCTGAACCTGTGCCGGAGAGAGCCGCTTCTAAATCCGTGACCACGCTTCTCTCTGTTGGCAAAGCTGTTTCTTTTTTGTTTGTTTGTTTTACATATCAATTTCTATTTATTGATTAGTTGAGTGTTCAGTTTCAGAAACTCCCCAGACAAGAATTCTTCTTGCTATATTCAAGGCACCAAGGTTTTCAAGTGATGTGTAATTACTATTTGTTCTAGAATTAAATTTCTAGAGGTAGAGCTTCTGGGTGCAAAATTAGAACATTCTGAATTTTAATTGCCATTATTAATTTTGTACCTTAAAATGGTTGTAACTTACAATACAGAAAATTCTTTGTATACCAATCTTTGCTGACATAATGGATGCAAAATATGTTCTCAATGTTTAATTTTGTTTATTTTTAATTCACTGATTTTGATTTCTAGGAATATTTACTTGTAACTTGTTATATCTTTGAACTTTTAATTTTTGCTATTATGCTTGCTATTAAGAGTTTTTTAAAATTGAGCACTCTCACAGTGCAATATCCCATGGATATTGGAATTTCACTGAAGATCATTAACAGAATACTTAGGAGATCTCAGTCCTTTTCTTTACTTCTAGCCATCAAAATGTTAGTCTTTTACCTGCCTCTCACCATCTTTACTGACTAACCAGAGTTCTCAGCTCACTGATCCTCTAGTCTGAGGGAAAAGAATAGCAGAGATCTGATATACTCAGAATAATACATTGCCTTTAAATTTGATAAAATCTTCACATGAATTAGACATGGTAGTTGCTCTGTGTGCAACGAATTTACTTTGTTTAATCTCTATGTTTAACCTCATTTCAACTCAGGCTGTCCGGGCTCTCATGTTTGGCTGTCTTCACAGTATGTTAGGTGGAGACCCAACCCCAGACCATGAGGGTGAGGCATTTACATAGAGCAAGAAATATTTCACAAATAGTATGTGATATAGTCTACTTAGGACTAGTGAAGGGAAAATGAAATTAACAAATAAAAACCACCACTGAGAAACAATTATCCACAGATCTGAAGTCAGCAAAGTCTCTTTTCCTTTATGTTAAAATACTTAATTCCTGTGAGAGCAACTTGAAGTAAACAAGAAAATGCCTTCATATTAGTCCTTCTTTTCATATACTTCAAATTTGTACTTAATGCCTTTTTATTCCTGGACATCAGGAAGAACACCTAGGTAGTCTGGGAGAAGTTTGTAATTTCTCTACATCAATTTCAGGCAAAAAATGTGTCACTTTCAAATTCCTGCATGATCCTTGTCACAAACAGTCTAACATGACCTGGTTGGA